>CM076580.1:674621322-674825614 GCA_034641835.2 Pinus albicaulis | reverse complement strand
TGGCTTTCAAGAATCAAGAGTAGTCTAGGCACTTACACAGTATTTATATGTCTCATTGTATTTTGTAGTCCCATTGTCTTACTATTTACTGTATCTTATCTTCCCCCTACAACTGTTTTTAACAAAAGAATTATGGTTTAGGTTCGATATGATGCTGATTGTGTTCTTAATCACTGCATTTGTTTTTTTTTTGAAGAGGGGTGGGGGGGGGGGAGTGGATTAAAAAAATGAAATTCATTGAATCTCATGCACTAGTGAATTTAACGACAAATTAAATCAGCCAAGCAAGTTTTTATATAAAATTTGTGAAAAAATCATCAAGATTAATTTTTATTTGTTTAAAAAAAAATATAATATATATATATATATATATCTGTGTGTGTGTGTGTGTGTGTGTGTGTGCATTTATGTATGTATCTATGAGCATGTTTTTGAACAATATATGATGGTTAACATGTTTTAGTCTTGAGACATTTTTGGATCAAAGTTGAAGTTATAAAAAATATTTGTGTCTTGTGTTTGAATATATGGAGTTTATCAAAATTTGCTTAATTCATTTTCCAAATGTAATGGGAAATTCTATCATATTTTTTTTCCATATTCCCTTGTCTAACACTTCCTTCGCCCTCACACAACTTGAGAAGTCTGATATCTGAAGGTTGAATGGTCTCTTTTAAAATGAACAACATATGTTTGCAAATGATTCTTCCTCCTTTCTTCCTTGAGAGACCTTCCTTAAATAGATTCATGGAGGAGGCTAGAGGATGGTTGTAGATCTCTCGAACTTAAGGAGCTTGAGTCTAATAAGTTCAAAATCTCCTAGTGCAAGATAACCGATTCATTTAGTGTTGATTTCCTCAACTCATTTAATGTTGGTCTATGTAATGGGTCCTTAGTGAGATTCAAGGGTGGAAAATAGAGTTGTAAAAACACCCCCTAATGTGTGAGGTAAGAAGAGGAACCAATGGTCGAAACACATTCTAATAAACATAAGTTATGAGGAATTCCAAGGAAAGAGCTAAAGATCAAGGAACTAGTGAGTACTTGCAATCGATTTTCAACAAATAGATAGGCATACCGATGCTTAGAAGAGAAACAAAGCATGGCTGCCAACATAATACACTGTGAATCCATGTAATAATATGCAAGACCATGTCCATGAAATAAGTACACAGTAGGTCCATGTCATGAAAATGATCATATCCATGAGAAAATGCAATGTGGATATTGCATAATATACATCAATAAGACAACTAATACCAATGGGAAGATGTAGTAATCGTAAGATAGATATACTCCGTCACAACTTAGGAGGGGTAGCATGAGTGACGCGCCTCCAAAGCCCAAGGTATTTTTTCCAACCCCGATGGTATGATTCTACATCATGTGAATGGATAAAAGATTGGAATACAACAATGTATCAAGTATCAACACTTAGTGCTATTCTTGCCTCTCCAAAATGGGAACTAAAAATTTGTTGATCCACACTTAGAAGCTAAGAAAGCTCAGCTTGAGATCCTAAATATTGGGGATAAAAAACATGAATGGAATCCCCATCAAAATCTGCACCAAGTGGCCACCATATTAGAGGGTTAATAATCATTGTAGAGCCCAGATGTACGTATGATTATAATCCATGTAATGAATGTTTGTGGACACTTGGAGGACCATTAATCAAAACAAAATCCTTATCATGCAAATCTATTTAAGCTAATCTCTAGGAAAAGTTTTCCTCCCTTGAAACATTTCAAGCCCTAAGAAGGCAAGCTGTTGAACCACTTTCTTAGCAGATCTTGCATTTCCACTATCATTTCCTAGCTCATTCATAAATATATTTCTTTGAGAATCACAATGAGCAAGAACCAAATCATCCAAACATGCACTAAAAGCATATAAGGATAAAAATTCAATCAAAAAAAGTTCAACTGAATTCAAGCACTTCACTACCGCTCCTGAACCTTTGCACTTAACAATTGCATTACAAATTTGAGTAAGAAAACTCAACAATTGTGTTTTATCACCATTGAATAATATAATTTCACTATTTCTTATGAGAAGCCCATTCTCCTCACAGTTCAAATCAAGAGGTAATTCCATCTGAAGAAGTTGTCTAGCTGTCCAAAATGGCCCTCCATCATGCACTTTAGTGACTGCTAGTTCAATCAAGTTTCCATAAGTCCACATTGATAGGTGATTCAGTGTAGTTTTATCCAACATATATTTGATATATTATGATGTAATCAAATTTTGGAGGCCTAGGTGTAACCATAGTTTTAAAAACACACAACCCAAGATCACCTTGAGCCGACTACTGACTGGGAAAGTTAATCGCCTCACAAGTAATGCGACCACTCGTTATAAGGATCTGGCAAGGGCACCACATATAAGAAAGCGTTGTCTTCATATATAGTTCATAGCCCTTGTCTGCCATTTGATCATGTAACTTTAAAGCCTCTAAGATCTTGTTATATTTTATTAGCCCATAAATTATGGCACTGTATGTAATTATGTCAGGCATGCAGTCATTCTCATTCATTTCTTCGAGGAGAAGGAAATATTCATCCAATTTCCCTCCCTTGCAATATCCATTGACCAATGCATTATAGGTCACTACAGTTAGCTTTATTCCGCTCATTAAAGCTTCACTGAAAATATCTTTAGCCTCATCTAATCTACCTACTTTGCAGAAATTGTCTACTAGCAAGGTGTAAGTATAAAAATTTGGCTTACAACCCTTACTTTTAATTATACTCAACCACTCCAGGGCCTCTTTAATGCACAAATTTTATGTATTAGAAGGTAAATTTAGAAATTATTTCAGTTTTCATTTTGTGTTTTCAAGTTAGATATTGTTTTCAAGTTTTCACATTTCTAATTTTATTGCAATGTGGCAAACTGATCTGGACAGTACAGGAACAACCCCGAGACAAGATAATCACGGAAAGGGGCCAGCGGAAGAACATGTAAAGTGCCATCATTGCTCTATCTTCAGGTATTTTAGTGTTGGACAGATAATTTGTTCTTGTGGACAAGACAGACCTCCCAAGTGTCCTATAGACAGCTAGCGACAAACAGACAAATAAAAACCATTTTCTCTAGATATTGTTTGACATGGAATTAATTATAACAGGGTTTAGAAACCTACTTGTAGTCCAACGCTGATCTTCTTTCCAGTGGCTTGAAGAAAATCATCGTCAAAGATCTGCAGTCACAAACACAAGAAAATATCAAAAGCACCTGTATAATAAATCAATTTATGAATCAAACATCTATCAAGATGATCAAGGAATTCATGAAATGAGATAATCAATTAAATAGCCCATTGAGAAAACAATATTCATTCGTATTAACTTGAATAAGAAGAGCTTTACAACTGTGTCCGCCTTGATGTCATACAGGCCTTCCTGGGGTCTGGAATATGCGTTTCCTTTATTCTGACAAGCTTTGAACTCTTCCAACCGAGATACATATAGGTATGTAATCTTTCCCACATAAAATCTCAGCTAAAAGGGTCTAAGTTCCAACAGCATTTCATCTCCAACAATACTAAAGCTTGAACTCATATATTCTAACCCTTTGAGACTGCCCTATGCCTCTTTTTATAGTGAAAGAGAGGAGGTTACAACTTCAAACAAGAAGGGATAGAATCCTCCTTCAAAGGGATTAACTCCTTACATCAAGGGGTTAGCTCCTTAATGGATGGGATGCATGAATCTGAAAAGAGCGGACTTTCCACCATAGGAATGTTTCTAGAAGCTTCCAAAAATGATTCAAACTAAGCTTCTAGATTTTACTTGCGCCTTTTCTTTACTTTGTACAGCGGTTTGCACCCTTAATGAATAAAAAGTGCGTTTGGCTCCACATGATTTATAGCCAAAAGGTGCGGCACTGCAGGCAATACTAAGAGAAAGTGCGGTACAAGAGTTTTTAAGACTTTTATGAGCTTTTCTCTTAATTTCAAGGCTTGACTTTAGAAACTTTGATGTTGTAGACTTCTAAGAGAGTACTAAAATGTCACGGTGACAAATTTCAGTGTAACAAATTGCCCCCTAAAGTGCGAAGTCTGAGAGCATTCGAAGAGTGTTGTGCTTTATCATTTCAAGGATTAGTCTATGGACACCCCAGTCGGAACCCTGTAAAAGCATTCAACGCAAAACACACACACACATATATATATATATATATATATATATATATATATATATATATATCATCGCTGAGGTAGGCATTTCCCATACTTAGATCAAAACTAACTAAACTTGTTTTGATACATAAATGATTTTAATATTACATCAATAGTGTAGACACAACATGGGCGCAACCATCTGTAATGAATAGTCTACTGCACAATGAATAATAAAACTCCTCGTAGCCTGGATGGTGGAAACTAGATCCAGGGTCTTGATTTCTGCTTCCCGAACTAGTACGATTCTATCCATGCGATTAAATGTGTTAAAGTGGAACATGGTAGAAACCACTTGATTACCAGTCAATGATGTGAATTGTTAATAAGTGTGAGAGAAACCACCAATAATGAAAATGGCTCTCAAAGTACTCAGTACAATCCATGAAATGTGAATAAGTAATTTGAAGTTGAACATTTCACGGAATCGTTTGATCAAAGGTCAATGATGCAACCTATCGTCGAAGGCGAGAAACTTGCCATTAAGGCATGCAGATTCCAAGGTACTGACGGATTCTAGATCAAATTCCTAGATGATGAACTGTCGTCGATAGAAAGTGATCCATCATAAGCAAGCTCACGACATGAAACCATAGATCAAGTTTTGAAGAAATTTTTTGCAAGGATTGACTCAAGGATGGTCAATGCGAATGGAGACAAATGTTTTCACATGAATGGTTTTTTTTACTGTCCTCTTTGAACACATAACGACACTGCAGATGGTTTGTTGACAATTTCCCTAAGCTAATACCCAGAAACCAGCTGAAGACCTTCAATATGGTTTGATTAACTGACAGGCAAAGGATTTCCCAACCCAAGTAGAAGTGTGACAAAAAGTGTCGTGTTCAAGAGTGGGGTAATACTTTTACAAATCAAAGTGTAACAAATAAATCTGTTTTCTCTCTTTTCCCCCACAATTTATGGCAAGTACCTCTTTATTTTTTGACAAGCTTGGGGAGGATAACATTTGCTTGTTTATAAGCTCATTCTTCGAATGAGTCCAACTTAGTTTAAAATTGAACCCTAAGAAGGAGTGGTCCGTTCTTGTATGTAATCGATAGGTCCTTTATTGTTAAATTTTAACGAGTCTAGTATAGGAGAAACTCAGTGTTTTTCATTTTTAGGGAGTCAGAAGAAAAAACTTAAGAAAAATCCATGGGTGTACTTTTTCGTAATTTTAGTCTCTCAGGCCCAAAAAAGGATAAAATAATGGAAGAGAGAACTCTATTGACCATCATTATTCAACGTATACCTTTTTCGTAAAAAATCCATTTCAGCCCGGAAAAGGGGTAAACTTATACTGAAGGGACGGCTGTTCATTTCCTTTAACGAGTTCGAATAGTCAAGTACTCGGAAATATTTTCACTTTTAGAGAGTCTAAAAAGGGTTGAAAGAGGACTCCCTGGTTTCACTTTTTCGTAAATTTTAAAGAGCCCGAAAAAGTTATAAAATTATACTCTTCGTCCAAAATGATCATTTTGCCTGAAAAATCTGGTATTCTGCACAAAAAACTCAAAAAATTAAACATCCCTGTTTCAATAATAAAAATATTTTGAAAAACCATCTTTTTAAAGTGAAAAATAAACAAATTTAAATTTCATTTATTCGAAAAAACTTATAAAAATGAGTTTTTCAAGTTCATTTTTACCGTTTGAGTTTGGAGTGAGAGTTTTAGAGCTTTTGGAAAAAAACGTTTCGGAGAATATTTTGGACAAACTGACCGTTGGAATCGAAAACTGTCTGCTCCAGGTAATCCACAACCTCTTTTACTTGCTTTTCATCCATTCATTTTCTTAAATTAGGGTCAAAATTTCATTTTTGGGAGGAAAATTGGTTCCAAAATCCGCCCTCGGGGGTCCGCAGGTAAGACACTAGGTACTTGCGGACCCTGACATTTTCTTACAAAGGAAAATGTCAGGGCCCCGCACTTTTAACACAGATCCCGTGCAGAGCTACGCACTGTCTCTGAGCGTAAAGTGTAGGGGCGCCGTAACGAATTTAAAAACACAATTTCCTCCAAAATTACCCAAAATTTTTGTTTTAAAATGATTCTAATCCTTCATTTTACTCATTGTAGGATATTTACAATGCTCATTTGGCGAGAACAGGAACATGAGGAGGTAAATGAAACAACAATGATCCATCAACCTACGTTTCAAGTTTTAAAAGCATGCGGGCTATTCAAATTCTGGGCTATCAGTGGCATGAGAGCTCAAGTAGATCTTCTCACTTGGTTGGTAAAAAAGTGGGACGGTCAGGACCAATGTTTCGTGATTGGAGGTCACCGGCTCGAAATTGAGCTAGAGGGCATATATTTTTTTACTGGTTTGTCTAAGAGAGGCGAACCACTTTCTCTATTTGGGGCTAGGCCAGGTGGCCAATCTGTTGCCAGCCTGCAATTAGAGTTTTGTAATGATGAAGCCAATCCTAGAGACAAATGGATTGACATTAAAACTATCATCAGTCTCGAGTTAAAAGTGATTGCATTTACCATTGTCAAGTTCTGCAGAAGTGTAGCTTTGCATGTAGCTGTTGGATCTCATATGCAGATTGCAGTAGATTGTTTTCGAGGCACCATATTCAACTGGTGCGAGGCAGTGTTGGCTAATGTGAAAGGCCAAATTACCAGAGCAAAGAATGGGAAGTTAAAAAACTTCGGATATGGGTCAATCATAGTTACCTTTGCTCTAGAGAGGATTCCTATGTTAGCCCCGCAACATATTCCTGTTGATGCTGGTAGACCTTGTTAGAGTCGGTCTTTACAGCCCTTCGTCGGAGATCATTTCTCTTATTGCATTTCATTTTTAGGTGTCTCATTCCGCTCATCCATCTGCATTCTGCTAGGGGCATGCCATCATCTAACGGAAGGGTCTCTTCTCGGTCATATTCCTCATGTATTATACATAACGCTCGAGTTTGTCCATCGGAAATAAATTTTAAAAGCCATTCATAATCCGGCTTTGTCTCTTGGTACGACGAAGTCATTTTGAGTTTTTGATATTTTCAGGTCAAGGTTTGCAATTTTTTTCCTCAAAATGTCCAATAATTCCAGCAGGCACATGAGGGAGGTTCAAAATCAGTTTTCATTGCAGAATTTCATCGTCATATTGCTCGATCATGACTTTTCTTCAAAACTCTGTTTTGAAGAAAATCGTCATTTTTTTCTTTGTAATAAATTGCCATGTCATTGTTAAAATGTTTCGGTTGTCGAGGATTCTTTAGGCGCGACGGCCTTGGTCCTCCTTTGCCAAATCTATGCCAACTATCCTGCAAAAGATTGACAAGAAATTCATCATCGACTCAAAATCAAAGGAAACGAAAATGGAAAATCGAAGTTTTACATTTTTTAAAATACGAAAGTGCCAAAGTGTTCAAATATCACAAAATGAGTTATTTGAAATTAAAAATCAAGTCATTGGACATATAAGATATTTGCGGTGTTTGAACAATCCATTGGTATGCCAAAAACATCAATGAAATCCAAGACAAGTTGTGGAAGAATGAAATAAGTAAACAACAGAAACTTGGTGTCTTTTGAAGGCGACTGCGCGACGCATTGGGAGAAGGGCGCGGCGCCTTGTGTCTTGTCGGTGCACGGGGCATCGTGCCTATAACGGTGTAAAAATGCAACGGCGCGGCGCACATGGCTGCGCGGCGCGTGAGCCCCAGTGCGCGGTGTACAGAGCCTCCAATCAAATTTTTTTACCACTTCTTCATCAAAATTTCAAATTAACTCGAATTCCTCGCTCTGAGTAAGTGTGGATGCCTTTGTCATTGCTATTAAACAGTGTTTGGTGTAGTTTGAAATGAGATATAAGAATTTGTAATGTCAAATTGCAAACCCTATCACCTTGCTTAAAACTAATCCTTTGGGTTTTGAGTTGGTGTTTTAAAATGGTTTGTGCCACATATCCCATTATCTCCTCACCATCCTGTTATATCCCAAGGTTATTCACTTCCAAGTCCATCTCCTATCCCTAAGCTACTTCACTTCCTATCATTTTTCCTATTCCCCCCATCTCATTGTCCTATCCCTAAACCTTACCATCTCCCGTGTCATTTACAAAAATATCCAAATCCCATATCTCAAACATATTAAGTGGTTGTCCTCACATTCTAAATTCACTTGACAAAACTCCTTCATTCCCACTGGTCCATTTTTACCACAGTCCCTTCCTACTTGGCACACATTTGGAAATCGGAGGCAAACACACCAAATTTTTGTTTTCCATCTCATACACGTCAAACATTAACTTTACATAGACTTTCAACATCATGGAGACGGACACAGATAGCTCATATGACCGAGACAATGTTTTCACCACTAAACTGCATGCACCAGGAGGGCACTCAAACGGAGGAAAAGGGAGGATAGACTCCGAATCTTAGATGAAGCTTCGTTGGATGAGCATGGAACTTGATGGGGGACCTTCAGTTCAAATTTCAAGGAATTTGGAGAAAATTTTTTCATTTTGAAATTTTTGGTCTAAAAGCAGGTTTTTCTGCCCAACGCGTCGCGCCACCCGACGCGCGCTTATGATTGGCACATCTTCTGGAGGAAAAATTGATATTTTTGGATTTTTTATGATAAAATATGCATGCTCAGGAATGGCTGAGAGATTTCATGAAATTCTGGGTGGTCTTAAGGGTCAAAAACACCTTGAAAATGGCCTTTCTGCCACCTTTTGCACCTGTAGGAAGTAGTGTTGGGATATTGACGTTTTGGAGGGGAAAATGACATCCAAATTGAGAAATTACACTTGGGTTGGAATTTAGACAGGCAGGGCTTTCCAACGAGCTATCATGAGCTCACTTTGGACTTCGGGAAGTGCCTCAAAATCAGCTCCAAAGTGGCATGATGCATTGAGTTTTTGGGCGCGGCGCATAGAGAAATTTGGCCTCATTTTGACTCTTCAGCTCAGAAATTTGCCCAGTTTGACTAGTTTCACTATGTGATGTAATTTTTTATCTATCTTGATGTAATTTTGGCTCATATTTACTTGTTCTAGAGATTCTTCCCTATAAAAAGTGAAAATTAAGTGAATGGATGGTTTCTATATAGAGAACAAAGTTGTTTGGTACTTCTAATTTAGTTTTCTGTTTAGAATTGGATTGAAACAACTCTTAGAAGGATAGAGCTTGACCCCTAGAGCATGGGAAGGGGTTATACTTGTCTATATATTGTATTTTCTAAGAAATTTTCGGGGTTGGACTCTTGGGAAAAGTTTGGCACCTCATTGTATATTCATTTCGGCTTTTTATGCAAGAAAGACTGATTCTTTGATTTTGCAACATTTGGGATCCTTGTGGCTTTGTGTTTTGATAATTTTTTTATCCATGTATCTATAAGTTTCATTGATGTTTATGTATGCCATTTCCCTTCTCTTTACTTTTGATTAAACAAATGAGTAACTAAGGTAGAATTCATTAGTTTGTTGTTGCTCTGCCTTAAACTTTTGTTTAGTTTTATATGTTTTCGTCAATTTGAAGAGGATCCTTGCACCCTCTTTCCCTCTTCAGCTCCTTAGTAGTATTTTCCATCCATTCATTGAATATAAGACATCAAAGCCATTTCCTTCCCTGCCCCAACTTGAACTCCGCAAGAATTTGGCCTCATCCCCAAGCCGTAAATTTCATTTCCTTTTTTCCAACAAAAAACCCCTAAAAATCATTTCAAACTCATTGATTAATATACCTAGCCTAAAATTAGCACTTGTTTCAGTCATCTCAAGGCCTATTGATACATTTTTCCTGAGATTGACCCGGAGAGAGCCCTCTCACATTTACCGCGTCGGAGCTAGCTACCGGACGAAGAGCGTGGTTTGGTGTTACACGAATCCCGCCTTCCTTGACACGAGGTGGATTTGGGCAATAAAAAGATCTCGAGAGCCTCGAGATGGTTCAATGAATCTGATGGGTTTCTTTGATGGCCCGTCACAGCGAGGGTGGAGAGATTGTTCGATTTCCCTTGGCATATTTTCATTGGTTAGAGCACCAACTCTTTGTGATAGACGATTTTCCTTATGCGGGCATAGATTTCCGCGACGACCGAGATATGCCACTTCCTCCATGAGTTCAGTGGGATGAGTCAGGTAAAAAATATTTTTGACATGCTCTAATTTATAATTTGTTTTTAAATCGTCCAAAACTGATAACAAAAATTTCAAATGTAGATGTGGGTCCAAGTCGACCAGCCATTCTCCGCCCCTTTGACCGGAGGCAAAGGGATGCAGCAACAACACCACCACCACCACAGGATTAGACAACAGAGATCTTGATTGATTTAGAACAACATTTGGAGCGGCTCACTATGTATATTCCTGAGACTACCATAGATGACATCCCACTCCGTCTACAGAGATACGTCATTGGTGTTCCTGGATCATTCAAGAGATTTTTGACTAGGGTGGCATGAGCAGTAGTGTATTATCGTGATCATCACCATGGATAGTGGATGATTGACTTGTAGAATCATTTTTTGGTATCACTTTTTTCTGATCATAAGGCGTTTTGAACCTATGATCGAAGACGATGTACTATTTTTTGAACACAACATCTATACTATGATATACTATTATTTCCAGTTACCTATTCAATCATGTTATCGAATGTTGATTTATTACTTTATTATTGAAAATTTATGTTCATAACACTAGAAGCTATTGCATCTGCTAATGTGTTTAAATTTATTGGAATGTGTTGATACTCAATATAATCTAACTATCGTTACAAGAGACGAACCCTTAAAAATAATCTTATAATACTGGGTTTCTAATGGCATATACTCGGTTTAACTGTAATACAACGAGTTCAGAATCTAACCTAACTATCAAACTCCAAATTCCAAATGAAATGGATTCCGACAATAATTCAAGAACTGCACTATATTCAGCAATATTGTTCGTTGTTTGACCGAGGCTTACCCCATGCATAGATACTAACTCGTCAGTGGGTGAGTAAATAACCCAAGCTGAGGAAGAGATGTTCCATGTACTACGACAAGTGCCATCAGGAAAACCAATATATGTTTGAAAGGATGTCGACATCTGCGATATCAAGAATAATCCAGATAAGTAGGAATAGTAGTAAAAGCACACTAAAGCTATGCACACGTGTCTAATCTATAGCACACTAGCTAGAAAGTAACTATATACAGAGAAGATCTCCACACAAAAATCAAGCGTAATATCTCTTCAGATAAAGTCCATTTCTAGGTTTACCTAAAGATACCCTGTCAAAATCAATCAATTCATAAGCCGCTTTTGCAAGCTGTCGCTTGACAATATAAGGACCATGCCACATGGGTTCAAATTTCCTAGCTCCTAGTTTATCGTTGGCTTGATCATAAATCAAAACTAGGTCTCCTTCTGAAAAATTACGAGGGGTAACACTTCTATCATACTGAGCTTTCATTATTTTCGCATGAGTCTCGGTAGCTAATGCATCGGTGCACTGATTCTCATCTAATTGAGCTACTTATAAAAAACGTTTCTTCTCTTCAGAAGTGGCTGGTAGTAACTCTTTGGCTAGTTGGAGTGACGGTATCTCGCATTCAATGGGTAATACTGCTTCTAAATTGTAAACTAGTTGAAAAGGGGTAAAACCTGTCGATGTTTTTGCTGAGGTTCGATATGCCCAAGTGCTGAAAAGAGCATGGTATGCCAATTCAACTTATGAATTCCAATGATTCGTTTGATCATGGTGACTAAAAGTTTATTAATTGCTTCAACTAAACCATTAGGCTGTGGACAATATGGTGTAGAACTGTCATGGCGCAGGCCAAGTTGGTTTGTTAACTCAGTCATCATGATATTCCGAAAATGGCTCCCGTGATCAGTAATTATCACTTGGGGTACATTGAAACTAGCAATCACATGATTGAATACGAAAGTAGCTGCAATTTTTCCATCTGCCACAAATGTAGGCATCGCCTCGGCCCATTTGGTAAAATAATCTACTGCTAGAATAATATACCCATGCCCCCCGGCCAAGTGAGGGTTACATGTAATGAAGTCAATGCCCCATTTTGAAAAAGGACCAAAAAAAATTGTAGGGTGAAGAGGAGTAGGTGGTGCACGCATTTTTCGATCGAATATTTGACAATTATGACATTTTCGAACCGCATAAATACAATCTTTAAATAAGGAGGACCAGAAATAACCTGCGCGCAATATCTTTTGGGCTATGGCGTACCCAGACATATCACCGCCACATGCTCCAGAGTGATAGTCATTTAAAACCTTTTCGGCTTCTTCATGGGTTAGACAACGTCGAAAAACTGAGTCCACACCACGACGATATAGTGTGTCGCCAATGATATGATATTATTGAGATTGGAATCGTATTTTTCGTCGTTGCGACTCTGAAAGCTCAAGACGAAAGGATTGGGTCTGAAGATAAACAATAACATCTCCATACCAAGGATCAATGGTACTAATAAGAAACAAGGATTCATCCGTGATTGGTTGTTCCGCCACAGTTTCTGTATCAGTACATGGGAAATCACACATAAGTTCAGCAAATATCAATGATTTCTTAGATTTGGATTTTTCAAACTCCAAATCAAACTCCTGCAGGATAACAATCCATTTGGAGTATTTTCCCCCTAACAATTTTTTGGTAAAAATATACATCATAGGGTTACAATCAGAGATCATTGTTGTTTTGCGTAAAAGTATGTAATGACGAAGCTGCCAAGGCCAATTTCTCTACATATGAATATTTGATCTCAGTCGGATGCAAATTTCGACTGAGATAGTAAATCACATGTTCACCATGGAATTCATCTTCTTGAACTAAAACCATCCCTATCGTGGAATCAGAAGTGGCGAGATACAAAAAATAATCTTGGTTGTGGTTGGGAGGATGCAGTAACGGTGCATGGGTCAATGCATTTTTTAGAGCATCAAAAGATCTATCAGCGACCTCGTCCCAAAAGAAAGGAATATTTTGTTTCAACAACCTAGTGAAACCTTTCGTTAACTCGGAGTAGTTAGGAATGAATCGATGTAAAATTTTTTCTTTCCCTTGCAAACTTTGGAGTTGGCGAAGAGTAGAAGGAGGAGGTAAATTGATGATTGCCTCAACCTTCGACGGGTTGACACGAATGCCTACCTTTGAGACAATAAATCTGAATAATCGTCTGGATTGTACGCAGAAAACACATTTGTGAGGATTCAGACGAATCTTATAATGCCTACATCGTATAAAGATGGCTCGTAAATGAGTAATATGATATGCTCTACGTGAAGAATGAGCAGGAAAATCATCGAGGTAGGGTTGCACTATGTGCTTAATTTTGTGAAAGGCATAAGACATGGCCCTTTGAAAAGTGGTGCCAGCATTCTTAAGGCCAAAAGGTAGTTTTCGATAAGCAAAAGTTCCCCATGGACAAATGAAAGATGTTTTAGGTTGATCTGCAGGGAATATGTTGATTTGATTGTAGCCGTAAAATCCATCCATGAACGAGAACATTTCACTTCCAGCACAATCATCAATAATTTGATCGATCTAAGGGGTTGGATAATTATCTTTTGGACAAGCTCGATTTATATCCCTATAGTCGATACATACTCGTATTGTTCCTTGTTTTTTATTGACCGGAACAATATTAGATACCCAGTCTGTGAGTGGAATCGGATAAAAAAAACATGCGCGAAGTAATTTTTCAACTTCGGCTTTGATAGCGGCAGCTTTTGTCGGATGTATCTGACATAATATTTTTCTAACGGGTTTAGCATCCGGGTATGTCTTAATTTCATGAACAACAATCGACGGATCGATTCCTGGCATTTCTTCATATGACCAGGAAAAAATGTCGCGGAATTCTTGAAATAGAGCTTTATATGCTTGGATTTCATCAGGTGTACAAGAAACACCTATGTGAATGTTTTCAACAATTCCAGGTTTTACTGAAATGACAAGAGGAACTGTTGTAGAAATATTTTCTAAATTCAATTCAGAATCGATATGTGAGAGAGGATTCTGAGGTTCTTTGACGTAATCAGTGGTAAAAATGGAGGAAAAATCATTCTCAAAATGAGTGAGATCAGGTAAAACCGAAGACCTATGATGAAGATCTTCCCATGGTAACTCATCTACCGACACGAATTCACGAATATGTTCATCAGTATTGAATACTTGTTGAGCAGGATTCGAAATTGGCGTCGAAGGTAAGCTCGATATTGACAATGACTCCTGATTGATCACATTCGCTGGATCAGATTCATTTGAAGGAGTATCGGAAAATGACTGTACATTTTGATATGCTAACTCAAAAGGACTCAAAGGCATCGGGCCATCGAAAGAATCCAATTCTGATTCTGAAGGTACTATCCAATGATCATCAAAGGACATAGTACTTGATGTAATCATATTGATATTAGCAATATGAAGTTGTACGCTGGGAGTAGGCAAGGAAAAAGTTCCCAGTAAAGCCGAATCTTTAAGCAAACCTACTCCGACATCCTTATAAGGGATAGTCGATTTTCCGATATGTTGGATGCTATCAGTAGAGGCTGGGTCAGATGAATAATATGAGAGCTGATCTATTTTAACGATCTTTCCTTTATGAGGAAACATGATGAGATGAAAGATCGATGATACAACAACAGTCATGGCGTAAGACCAACTGCGACCCAGGAGAAGGTTGTAATCCAGAGGGGCATCAATCACCTCCACATCTAGATTAACCATTTTTCCTTTGACCTCTATTGGTAGATCTTGTAAGATACCATACGGATGAAAACCTCTTTCGTCAAAAGCTTTGAGAATAGTTGGTGATTGGTTAATGGTCGGAGACCCAAGTGATTTCCAACATTTTAACAACATAATACATGTAGAAGCCCCTTCATCAACAACAGTACGAAATATACACTTATTTTTGACTATTACCGGAATCTGAAAAGCCATTTGATGGGGTAGGCGGGGCGTAAAATTCTCTAAATCGAAGATCATGAGGTTCGAATCCTGGAGATCTACGGCTCCTAAGGCTGACAAAAGTAATTTTCTTTGGGCTGGGCATGATTGCAATACTTCCAAAGCCAACATTTCTGAAGGGGAAATTGCCAAATCTTCAACAATATTGTAATTCTGAGCAGCTCTTGCATGTGGATTGAAAGCTGATTTACGAAGTACACCTTTTGCAGGTGGTTTAATCACTAAGTCAAGATTTTTTTTCTCGATTTTTAATGGATCAGAAACTGAGGGAGATGTAGTCGATGCAGAATTGGATGTTTCTGCTTCTTTACCAGTATTTTAACTACCATTATCTTGTGATCACGTCGCAACCATCAAGATATCCTCAACCATATTGGAGGAAGATCCAACCATGTTACTATCTTGAGCGGGAAAGGGATCCTTCAAGACAACAGGTATAGGTGAACCCTTAATGAATTTTGATACCTCAGCTCTATGCGGGCACTCTTTTGTAAAATGAGCCTCATCACAGATGAGACAAGGATATCGAGGTTTGCTTTTTTTGTCAGTTGGTTTAGTTGTATCGTTTTTATCTTTTGAAATTTTTTTCTTTTTATTATTACCTTTATTCTTACCACCAGTTTTAGATTTGGTTGTAGATGTCTCTACAACATGAATATTAGTGGAAGCTTCTAGGGAAGAATCTCCTTTGGGTGAATCGGGTAAAGTGATAATAGGAGAAGTGGTCTTCGAAGATTTCTTACCTTTACCAGTGCTAACAGAACTAATTAAACCATCAACGGCATGAAAGCCATAAGGAGTTGCAGTTAATTAACCAGGTCTTGGTAAATCAGGGATTTTATCATACAGAGTACTTGATTGAGTATATACAAGGTCAAGGTACTGAGCCTGAGCAATCACTTGATCTTCCGTAACAACGCATCCTTTGGCCACATCTTTAGTAATTTTGGGCAATAAAGATTTAATAAACCATTAAGCAAAAATTTGATCCGGAATAAAGACTTTCACTAAACGCCTTCTATGTCTCCATTCATGAATGTGGTCATATATGTACCTACACGTAGACTATTTTAATGAAGTCAGCAATTCTGCGCCGTTGTCGTATCTGACAGGCAACTGAAAATGGGTTAAGAAAGCAGTAGCTAGTGCATTAAAATTATTAAAAGCGCCGCATGGTAACTCAATGTACCATTTGGAAGCTAGACCAATGAGAGTTCTCTGAAAAAGACGCAATCAAATCGAATCATCGATTAGTGAATTGTATGCGCACCAGAGGTGATAAGTCATAACGTGATTAGATGGGTCCTCTCCTGAATTACCTTCAAACTTCGAAATATCATTGGGAAACTTGTTAGGCATCGTCTGCCAATATGGAAGATAAAAAAATGGGATCGTTCGTAAGGCGCGATAGATCCGGTAAATCTAAAGTTGCTATGAATGGTAACCGATGGCTAGGGTGTTAATAACCTTGTGTGATCAAACTAGTGCCAGGAGGAGGATATCCAGGATACCCTGGAATTGGATTTGCATTTTGAATCGTGAAACCTCCTGGGTAACCAGGATTAACTGAACCATACTGGGGTCGTTGAGGTACTTGATAAGTATACCCAGGGTATAGATGATACTGATATACTGGATTTTGTGTAGCCTGAACAAATTGATACTTTCCCTGGTACGGTTGATAAGTAAATTGTGGTTGACTAGAGACAATCGTACTAGTACCAGCTTGTCCTATAGGCATCTGGACCATAGTCTGAATTGTAGGTCCTGACTGTGGCACAAAGGCTTGAGGAATTTGCACTGATGCAGGGATAGAAGAAACCAGAGCTACATATACTCCAGAAACAGGTGTTGTAGGTTGAATAGAAGTTGCAGTAGCTGCAGCTGTCTGAGGTGGAGTCTGAGGTCTACTAGGCCCGGGCTGCTGAACAGAACCAGGTGAAGAGACTTGAACAGTAGGATGGATAGGTTGCTGGGTTGGACCAGAAACTATAGGCTGTCTAGGTTGATTAGGTAATTGCACATTAGGTTGAATAGTCTGTTGAACTTGAGATGGATTCCACACCATGTTCATTCCGGGGTATTGACCCGTAGAAGGTTGTGCATATGAAGGACTATAACCTGGTTGAATGCAGGGTTGATAATTAACTGGTAAATTTCTAGTTCCTTGTAATAATGGTTGACTGGAAGGAGGTTGGAAACCTTGAGTTGGGTACTGAACTTGATGTTGATAACCTTGAGGCATGTACTAAATCTAGGGTTGACAAGGACCCTAAGGAATATACTGTGTCTGGGGTTGACCTCGGGGCATGTACTATCCTTGAGGTTGATAACCTTGAGGTATGTACTGTCCTTGAGGTTGTTCTCTAGGTAAATAATATTGTCCTGGTAAAAAATTACCTTGAGGTTTCCCTCTAGGTGGTAACTGACTGCCTTGAGGTTGCCCCTCGGGCGGTAACTGAATACCTTGAGGTTTCCCCCTAGGAGGTAATTGACTACCTTGAGGTTGAGGATTTGGAATATTACTAGACATCATAAAAATTTGTTCCGCGTCAATGTTTTAGTTTTAGTTCCATTTGTACCAGATGATAACACTTGTTCAGTTGGTCGAGGAGTTGCTCCTGAGAAAGTACCAGAGAGTGACTGGTACCCCGAAGGAACAGAAGGACCACCGTATAAAATTTTTTCTGGTGATTAGGAAAACATAGATGACTCACCTGACATAATTGATGAAGGATAATAACCTCTTGGTGTAGGATGAAAAGGAATTTGGGGTGGTGAAAAACTAAGACCTGGGTTTTCTAAAAAATCTGTCAATGACAAATACCAAGCATCAGTTCTAAAAGGACTGTAGAATATTGATTCACGCTCCCTAAGATTCAAAATTTGTTGGGTTTCGGGAAGAGTTACGTCTTCGTCTGGACCAACAAGTTCTTCAATAATATGAGGTCAGAAGGAAGATTTTCAGTAATGCGATATCTTACCCTAGGTGAACCAGGATCACTAGAAGTCGGAGTAACAAATCCTGAAGATGGTTCCAATATAGCAGGTTCAGTGTTAGGCTCAGAAATTTTAAGTTCTTTAGCTAATTCAATGGAAGGAGAAATACTACCAGTAACTTCGGAAACTGAAATTTGCTATTGAATATTCTTTGTTGTTTGTGATTGATAATTAGGATGAATAACTATAGATGACTCTCCTGTTTCTGTTGATCTAATTCTACTGTCACTAGGCGATACTAGAGCTCGCAGCCCTTCAAGTTGGCTTGGTGTATACTCAGGGGTCTTCCCCTGGAGTCTACGCGATTGTCTTGGTAATTCAGCCACGATTAAAAATTTTCAATCACACGCAATCAAAGAAAATTTCAATAAAAACTCCTAGAGTCGCTAAGGAAACAAAAAAATGAATCACACACCTAAAACTATAGGAGATAAAACCACACACAAACAGTAACTTCCCACACTAAAAACACTAGTTGGTGATGAAATCCAACATCGTAGTATTTAATGTAGAAAGGGTAGTTGGAACAGTTACCCTGACAACCTGCTTAATGAAACAGACCGGTGCAAGTTTCTCCACTTAAACCATCTCGAGTGAAGATAACCATCTGGAGATTTCAAGTGAGTTTAGTCGACGTCTGGTCTAGGTACAGTGGGATCTTTCCTCCACTGTCACCTTAGGAAAAAAACGTAAAGATTATGATCACTATGGTTACCAACAGGAACTAATATACCTGGGAGAACAGTCTACGATCTGACGTACGCGCAAGGGCAGAGTAACAAAGCTCAATCCCCTTGAAGGCTCCTTGACATAATCCAAGGTATATCGACAAGTGACCCTAGGCTCCTCGACAATGGTCTATCCGAGGTTTACTGTTGTTAATACACACATATCTTCTATCGTTCCCCATGAGATAGAATTGATTATCTCACTGGTTCAGATATGACCTTGTGCTTGACTCCTTTAAGAGGAGCTTCCCAGAGCATACAAGTGACTATTGGATTTTTTATTACCGTAAGATCAACTACTTGTTTGTTTTAACTGTCTTGGAGAGTTAATTAATCCCTACTCCAAGACACTAGCCTAAGCTATATTGGTGAAAAGAGCCCTAGAAATATAAAAATTACTAGATTGATTTTAATTTAAGCGTTGTTTTTAATAGGCTGTTTCTTAGGACAATAGGTGCGAAAGTGAAACTGATGATATGTAGTGACCCGACTCAAAACACACTAAAAATGCATCTATTATGAGAAATAATTCTTATTATTTCAATGAATTCTATCTAAAGGAAGAGTTGAGAAATGCAATATTTTAAAAACAACTCTTTCCTTCAAACAAGAATAAATGAAAAGAAATTTAATTTCAACGAGAACTCAAAATGATCTATTGCTCAATAAGAAATATCTTTTATTCAAGTTCAAAAATACAAACCAAGTTTTTTTCAAAAGAACACTACAATTTCTAGAAATAACACTCAAAGCTAAAAACACCAATTCTGAGATCTAAAATTATAAAGACTAAATCTAAATTAAAACTTCAAATATTTTGAGGATGTCTTGCTTAGCTTGTAATATAACTAAGAAATTCTTTGCTTGGATTAGCAAGAATTCAAAAAACATCCAATTTTGGTTTTTTAAGCGAAATTCCAAACTTATCAACAAAAGTTTTTTAAAGATTTGCAAATGAGAAAAATGGGATCTAAATTGCATAAAATAATTTCCGCTATGATGTCAGACTCAACAAGAAAGCAAGGAAATACCAGTGATCTAAAGGTATACCAAGGTTTCTAATCATTGAGCGGGATAAAGACAAAGCAAAAATCATTATAACATGCAGATATTTCAGAAAATCATTCAAAACTAAAAATACTGAAATAAACTCTTAACCAAAGCTTCCTGACAGAAGATACAGGTCTGGGTATTCACTGAGAATCTAAAAAACTAATCCAGAAAAGAGGATTTTAAGATTTTTAAAAAATTTTCACAGGTTCCGCAGGATTCAGTGCAAACCAGTGCGGTCCCGCACTGTGGATACAAGAAAAGTGCGGATCTGCCTGCACTGTTTATAAAAGAAAAGAGTGGACACAAGAAAACTAAAGAAAAAATAAAAAACTCTAAATCATTTCTCAGGGATTCTATAGGGATAAACTACCCAAGCCAGTATAAATCAATCAAAATCAGAAAAATAAATTCACAAGTCAAAAGTAAAAGAAATCAAAGTTAAGTATATTCCCCAGTGGAGTCGCCATTTTGTTGGACGGATAAGTCGTTCTTGCAGACAAGACAGACCTCCCAAGTGTCCTACGGACAACTAGCAACAAACGGACAAATAAAAACCATTTTCTCTAGATATTGTTTGACATGGAATTAATTATAACAGGGTTTTAGAAGCCTACTTGTAGTCCAACGCTGATCTTCTTTCTAGTGGCTTGAAGAACGTCGTCATCAAGGATTTGCAGTCACAAACATAAGAAAATATCAAAAGCACTTGTATAATAAATCAATTTATGAATCAAACATCTATCAAGATGATCAAGGATTTCATGAAATGAGATAATCAATTAAATAGCCCATTGAGAAAACAATATTCATTTGTATTAACTTAAATAAGAAGAGCCTTACAACCGTGTCCGCCTTAATGTCATACAGGCCTTCCTGGGGTCCGAAATAGGTGTTTCCTTTACTCTGACAAGCCTTGAACTCTTCCAACCGAGATACATACATGTATGTAATCTTTCCCACATAAAATATCAGCTAAAAGGGTCTAAGTTCCAATAGCATTTCACCTCCAACAATGCTAAAGCTTGAACTACCTTTGAGGCTGCCCTATGCCTCTTTTTATAATGAAAGAGAGGAGGTTACAACTCCAAACAAGAAGGGATAGAATCATCTTTCAAAGGGATTATTTCCTTACATCAAGGGGTTAGCTCCTTAATGGATGAGAGGCATGAACCTGAAAAGAGCGAAATTTCCACCGTAGGAATGTTTCTAGAAGCTTCCAAAAATGACTCAAACTGAGATTCTAGATTTTACTTGCGCATTTTTATCTTTTACAGGGGTCCACACCCTTAATGAATAAAAAGTGTGTTTGGCTCCGCAAGATTTATAGCCAAAAGGTGCGGCACCGCAGGAAATTCTAAGAGTAAGTGCGGCACAAGTGTTTTTAAGATTTTTATGAGCTTTTCTCTTGATTTCAAGGCTTGACTTTAGGAACTTTGATGTTGTAGACTTCTAAGGGAGTACTAAAATGTCATGGTGACAAATTTCAATGTAACATTTAGTTCTTTACATAGTTGAAATAATGTTAATTTTGTTCAAATATGCAGATGTCTGGCCATGGTACACCTAGCCATTCCCTCAACGAGGAAGAGTTTTCTTCATCCCCATGTCTATTGCTGTTGCTGCAAAAAAAGTCGTAAAAAACAGCCATGGAACTTGAGTGTTTGCTAGACATTGTGCCTCAAACACCTGAATTAGGAAAAAAGATAAGACAACTTATGACCCAGCTAGAAACATATAAGGTAATAATAAAAAATCAAAAGGATATTTTTTTTGTTCTGCATGGGATCAATTGTGATAGTTTGATTTTTAATTTTTACATTAGGTAAAATAACAAAAAAATTCTTTTATATGTAGAATTTTTTGACACTTGCTGCCCCCGGTGTTGGTGGTAGTGGGACACAAAGGCAAGATATTGTCGATGAACCCTCTCGTAAACCTTTTACACCTTTAGGTGGCAGCTAATAAACACACCCTGCCCAAGAAGACACACAACCAACCGCTGAATGTGTTGGCAGTGATGAGGCTGGTATGGCCAACTATATTATTGCATTTCCTGGAGCTACATGTGTCACCTCCACGGGGACCATTCAAGGCACATTTTTGGTGAACGATGAAGGTGTTCCTATAAAGAAAATACAACTCCTAGGTAAGTTTTAATATTTTAACTATTTCATGTACTCTATCTAAAACATATTTTACCATGATTTTTATTTTTAAATTAATGATAATATATTTTTTCTGTGTAGGAAACAATGATTTCTACAGGTCTTTGGAGAGCAAGGCATTGGTAATTTTTGTCCCAACCATACACACAAGGTGGAATTTCCAGAATTCCAACCTGAAAAAAGAACTTCTAGATTATCTAGAAGGCCTTTTTGGGGTGGGCACATTTGATAGAACATTAGTCGCTCGGGTAGTTGGAAAATATCTGAAATATAATAGGGACACCTATAGGATGCACTTTAAAATTAACCCTAGATACGAGTGTCCTCTCACAGTTCCAGAGAGGGAGTGGAGAGCACTCATCGACGATGGAAAAGAGAAAAAGGCCGATAAATAAGGAAAAATGCTAACTGGACTTGCAAGGTAAATTACAACTTTAATTCAATAGATTTAATTTTCTCTATGTCTAAAATAATAGTGTGATACATCATATCTGACTTCAAGATTTTTATGATGGGTTTCCTGACACTTCGAAGGCACCAAAGCTAGGATCGAAAAAAAGGCCATCACAAGCTAGGCCAAGACGACTTCTTGAAATTAGCCGCAAGAATTGTAAGTAGCTAAACATATTATAATTAATTGTATCACCTTCCAACATTTTTGTAATCCCATCAAATAACATTAAAAATACACAATCATGTGTAATGTAGGGTGATGACTTTGGAACAAAAACCACAGAGGAAGACATAGAGATCGCTTTCTCTTCCGGCTATAAAGCTGTAGTTGAACATCATATAAGATTGGGACAGGTCCCAAGATCCAGAATACCTGATAAGGTAAAACGTTAACATGTCAATATGTTTGTTTTCGTCCATAAATTAATGTCTAACAACTTTGTTTAAATCAGGGGAGCAACACTTTCAACGAGCCAAATAATCCAGTTGTAGAGCAGTGTGTTGAGAGTGAAATATTTTGAGAAGTACATGGTCCTCACGTGCAACCTGATCATTGTAGTTGGGACCAGGACAACAATGCTACTATCAGTGAGGGCCATGATGGTAATTAATTTCCACTTATAATTTTTTTCTAATTATACCTTGATGGTTGTGTTTTTATAACTTTTTTTTTTAAAATGACAGAGAATGTTGTACTTGATCATCCTACCACCAGAGAGGAACACAAGGCAACGGTTCCAACGATGACAACTGGTGCACTAGGTAAATAATCTCATCGCATTTTTTATTTATTAATATTACCGAACTAGTTCAATGATATTTAAAAAATGACAATTAAAATTTAATATTATCTATTTTTGTAGGCAATGCCCTGCCACTGCATGAGACCAGACATCGTGAGTACGCAACTAGGTCACCTATGCGGGAAAGGCACGAAACAGAAGTAGAGCACAATGATGTTGATGATGTAGTTAGGAGCTTTAGAAGTAGGAATAAGAAAAATAAAATTTGATAATGTAAAATATTGTATTATTATAAGACAAATGTTACCATACTTGGAACCTTTTTTGTGTTATATAAAAACTCATTTATCATACTATTTTTATGTCAAGCACTTTCAATGTTTTCTTGCGTACTTTTTGTTGCATTTATTTTTTATTAGTTATTGAATATATATATATATATTTGTGCTCATGAATTAAAAAATGAAATATAGATTGGGTATTGGGGAATTGAGAGTGATGTGAAGGGGGAGAGGGGCCATAAGAGCTTCCACCTTCATGTGGTTGGCCCTGTTTAGTAGAGAATAATTTATTGGAGCGATTTAATCTTGGAGCAAACCTTCCTCGATCCAACATAGCAACAAAAAAATCACTTTTGACTTAGTTGCTACTCTTTTAGATAGTGGGAGGCTTGTTCCAAGTTTAGGCGACTCCAATAAATTGTTCTTGAAACGAAGAGGAGCTTATTTAGGTATGTTTTGAAATTGTCAACATATGTTATAACATTATCATAAGAATGAATCTTAGAGTAAAAAATACTACATCAATTACTTGTATTTATTGTATAGATAATTATGGATTTTGAATGACTTAGCAGCGCAGGTACAAATCCTCTTCCACCATGAGAAATACAACTTGTCAACCAGGTTCATGTCGGGGATATTTTTGATTGTGCGCTTGACCAGGTTCGTATTGTCACATTTTGTAAGTTCCTTTACAGTTCATAATTCAATATGAATATTGTTCATGATTATTATCTGTTTTTTTGTATGTGTTTTTTCATCTATTTGATTGTAAGTTTGAACATGCTTTTAAACAATGATTTTTTTTTTTTTTTTTTATTACTATTTTTATACTTACTTGTTCTAGTTATGGTGATATAACCACCATTGTATCGTATCCATGTTATCGCATTCCCTTGGGTTTTAGTTAGGTACAAAGGAACTCCAACCAGTTCCAATTCCCTCACATTCCTCTTGGCCAACAACATAAATTTAATATATGTGGGTTCCCCAGCCCAATGATCCCTTTTGTAGTAGAATGAGTGCCCATGTTCTGGTAATTGTATCTCTGCTATATTAGCCTAGGATTGGACTAGATTATTTTCAGCCAATTGCTTCCTACCACCATTTTCTGGAAGTATGTTGTGTTAGGTCATAAACTCCCTTGGGTCATTTATTTCCAAAAAACATGCCAATTATTTGGAGTTGAAATCTTATATCTCATATGAAAGAAAAGAAAGATTAAATACAAGTTTATTTAAAAATGCTTAAAATTGCAACAAATTTACTTGGTATGGTGGTGTTGTAATATGTGTCAAGTTTCCACCCTTCATTTGTAGGTCCAGGTGCAGGTTAGAAAGTTGGACCTATATCTAACAAATTACATTGATTCCTTGAGTTTTTTCTAGGGGTTACTCCATGTATGTAAAATAATTTCCACCCAGGATTCAAATCTCCCCACTCAACCCAGTCTTGCAAGGTTGAAGGGTTCACCCAACACAAGTTTTATCGTACTAAGTGAACACAATGAGATCTATAGATAACCTCCTCCTCATTCAGATGATGATAAATTTTCTTGAAGATCACAATCTCAATTTTAGCTAGGTTGACCTAGTTTTGTGGTCACTTAGACACTAATAAAATTATCTTATTGCATCTTATATTATCTCCTCATGCTCATCATCCTAGAAGGGGATAAGCCACCGACCAATAGAATGATGGATAAGACACTTGTCACCCCCAACTAGGGGGGCTGACAATGAAGTCTAGGGGACAAACCCCAAAAATAAGGATGGCTTTATGATGGAAAATTGGCTTGGACACTTCCTACAAACATCAATCTATCATCACTAACTATTTATTCTACGCAAGGTATCTAAATTCGCTCTACTAATTCATTTTAATGCCAAGAATTCACTACACGAAACAAAATAATTGTTATTTTTTTCGAGTTAGGATACAATTTATAACGTTAAAAAGTTGGTATTGGTTATAGGTCCATAGTGTTGCATATTTTCTATTTGAATTACATCAATATTTATAATAATTATGTTTATGTCTATGTGTGTAATCTCTGTGTGTGTATGTGTGTTGGCTCACACATGGACACAACATTGAGCCAACAATGCCTGCATATTTCATTCTCATGAAAAAGTCTCAATGTAAAAAATCCATGAAATATAATTATGTCAACTTTTTCACGTAATTCTTCCACATTTTTCCAAAAAAACACATTGCCACGTGCTCTTGTTTTCTCATTTTTCTAAGCAAGGAAATGGGAGCATGTTATGCTATGGATGGTGAAGGTTGTTGTGTCTACCTGTAGGTGCCCTCCTATGGGTCAAGGCCTACAACTTCTATCTTGTCACTGAAAAACCTCAGAGATAGGTCACTTAAAATCTCAGAGAAGATGTCCGAAAATCTCTGTTTGTAGACTGTTTGAAGATCAAAATCTCAATTTGCAGTGAAGAACGGTAATATATTCATTGGTACGTGGAACACCCACATGGAAGATAACATATCAATTTTATTTGGTTCATGATGTTGTGGCACTAAAGTAGAATGATGTGGCACACCTATGTGGTAGATGGTGTATCATCATGACATGGCTCATTGGTGATGTGGTGATGACATGGTGAAAACATTGCACTATGGTGGCACTGACATGGAGAGGAAGTGGAAGGTGATGTGGAGCACATGTCGAGGAATTGATTTCGAGAAATTTGGAATCCAGTATTTGGCCTATCTCACAAGACTAATAGAACCTAAATTTTTTCAGTTATATTAATTGTAGCTACAAATCCAAAAGAAACCTAAGACAATATGAAATACTTGTAGCTTCCTAATTGTGTAGACATCGTGTGATATTGTTATGCATTACGTTGTTAGAAGCATTTATACAAACTGATAATAAATAAAAATAGGCTATCCCAGTTGGGCATGATGTCAAGGTGTATTCATGCTTAGGCATGATGTCAAGTATTAGTCTAATTTTAACATTAAACACGGTGTATGTTTTAATGGACATAAATCTTTGGAGGATACCCTAGATTCTTCTTGAATGACAGGAATTACAACCCAAAAAATTAATCCTGATCTCTTCTTCTTGATATGATGAAGGAGCAAGGTTCCCAAGAATGCTTCAAGTGTAGAATGATTCAAGATAGATTCTCAAGGTGACTTACTGTAGCTTGTTTTGAATATGAATTTAGATGCCGCTACAATGTTTCAAGCTATTAGCTTCAAAATTTCCTTCTTCTCAAATCAACAGGTCTAGAGACTCTTTCTTTAGATATTTGAAGCCCTCTTAGAGATGTCATACTCTGTAGGACTTCTTATTCCATTTGTTAAATTATGAAGTAGATCCAACTCAACCTTGAACCTTTTAATAGGGATTAACGTAGTCACTAGAGACAAGGACTTGAAGGCTTCCAATATGAACTTTTGGAATAGGCATATTTGAGATATCTTCCCTCAAACTAGTCCTTCACATTATTCACTGTATAAACCTTCACATTATTCAAACTAGGATAGTATTTTTTTCCTCCTTCTGTTAACCTGTTCCATTCATCACAAATGACAGACATTTGGACGAAGAGAGTAGCATGCCAATTTATAGTTCACTAGGTTTTTCCCTTCTTGTCATTTGTTCTTTGTGTACATAATTCTCCCAATGGTTCCTTGTGCGCACAATCCCACAGGTGTACATCCAACAAAGGATAAATGGAAGGAAATATATTATCAATTTAAGGTATAGATGGGTGCCACTTTATTTTTTTTTCTTAGAATTGACCATATTCCACTTCTTTGGCTTTCTTATCAATGTATCTATGTTAAATGTGGACAAGTGAAAAATCACTATCCCTTATTTGACATGGCTTATCAAGTTTTTGCATGTGGTGACACTGTATTTTCTGCTGATTCTTTCAAGTATATGATTGCCACCAGCCTTGGATTGATGTCCTTATAGCTTCACAGGTCCTTATTCAAAACTAATAGCTATAAGAATGTCACTATTTATTTCTAGCTTCAACATTTGATTAATGAATATATTTCTCCAGGTCTATTTTTCTTGGATCTTTCAAAATTCATGACAGTGATCAAATATATATGAGATTGGTGACTACCACATGTACTCGATCACCACAAGATTTTAAATTTGTAAGAAGAGTACAATACTAGTGTCACAAGGAAACATATTTTAAGAAGAGATATATTCTATCACAAAGATAGAAATATCTATGCTTCAAACTCTTGACAAGTTTAGAATTCTTGATAGGGATCAACCGTATGCCCAGAAGAGGACCTTAATTAATTTGGATTGGAGCTTCTTTTAGTCATGTTTTATTGTTGGGAAGTTTGTCTTGCTACAACATAAAGAAAATGGAGTCGTGTTTTAATGATTGGGCAGTTTGCCTTGCTACAACAACAAAGAAATGGGATTGTGTTTTAATTATTTGGTATTGTGTCTTGCTACAGTAGCAAGGAAATGGAGCCATGTTTTTATTCCTGGGAAGTATATGTTGCTACAATAACAAGGAAATGGCCATCGCTAAACTTCAAATCTAGTGGCTCAACACTATTACCATCACTAACTTATTGTCCATTGACCACCAAACTAGTGGACTTATCCAACTTTGGTGTTTGTGTTAACCAACTGAAATTAGTTGTGCATTTTTACTTTAAAATTTTGCAAAAGATAGTTGAGTCATGGACTCTTTTACACTGTAATGGTCGCATAAAGCTAATTGGTATAATTTGTGTGATTATCATATATAGTTGGTCTTTATATGAGATATTTTCATCACTTGATTGTGTAAGCATGCTAAGCACTAGCACAAAGACATTCCATTCTTGATATGGTAAGATTCTTGGACATGTTAATTCCTTTTTGAATTGGAATTTCCATGGTGCTTTTGATGTTTATTTCACAAGGAAAGCTTCATGGATGGTAGATCATAATAGGAATGTAAATTATGTGTACACTCGGATATGAGATTAATATTGTCATGTTATTGATTTTGTTCTATCATAATACCTCTCTTGTATGTACTACAAGAGTAATCACCCTATTTAATGGTTTATAATTGGGTATACACTTGATGACCCTTCCCACATGCACCATGTATTAAATGAATGCAGGTATAGAAACGTATAGAGGCCTCCCTTTGAGGCAAAAAATAGGACTTCTTTAGAGATAGTAGTATGAAATAATAGTTGTAGGTTTCATTTCCCTCTTTACAATCCTCTTGTGTTGACTCCCTTGGAGGAATTTCAAGCATAGCCTTCCAGTCTTGTAAATGCAACCAATGGGTTTCGAACCTATAGAATACATCTAATAGAACAATGCTATGGTACTTTTCATTGGGTTGAAAAATAAGTATAAGGACTGGTATTATTCATGCATGCATAAATCCTGGATCCTTATGTTATCGCTGAGTAGGGTGCCATTGTAGGTACATCAAACTTGAGGTGATAAAATAAGTTCTTTGGCATATGAAAAAGTATCTCGCACCCATCAAGCACAACTGAATATCACAACCATCAAGTAATACCAAGTGACATATCACTAATGTCTGATACTCTGTTGAGTATCAGTTATTACCCTAGATCAATGCCACATTGGACTATAGAAGGATTGCATTTATCCAACATTATTTAGTCCAATATCCTTTCCATAACCATCTATCAGATTTGCAAAGTATTCTGTAGCACTATGATCTATATCAATAGAGAAAGGTACATCACATCACTATGATTTAACTTATAGGCTCAACCTAACTGGTAAATAATTTCTTTGGCATAAATGATTATTTGAAATTACTACTCTCGGCCTTGTGGTGGAATATTAAATCAAGCAAGAGATATTTTAGAATGATTTACATCTATTTTGGCTCGTTAATATTTCTTTCGTTAATCTTTCTTCTATCCAAAACACTCTTCAACCTCTTTGGTGAATGATATTCCTTTATTCGCAACTGCGTGGAAAGTTATGCCACCTTATTTGGCATGCTTGCAGACTCTCATCTCCCAAAAATCTAAAGGTATCTTCAAAATGAAGTTTTTCCTACTCCTATTTTTTTTTGTAGACAGTTGTCATCAGTCGGTCTTCTACTATAATCATTTGGTTAATAGTGATAATGCGAGGGCCTTGTAGTTATTCCATGATCCACAAAGGTTATTAATCTCTTTTTCCATGATTCTTTTGATTTATTCTGCCATGGTCTCTTCATGGGTCATCCAGGAGGCTAACGAAATAAATTTCACATCACCCAGCTGAGAGTTGGGGTCCCACACATTCATAGAAAGCAGTATTAAATTATCCATATAAAAGTCTACCATCTTATCCCTATCTTGAATGTTACACCTAAGGAAAAATCAATGAATGTTTTGATGTTTTGGAAAGGAGGGGATCCTTGTTGGGCTAATAATCTAGTCTAAAATTGGCACCATTAGTATTTGACGAATAGAGAGTATGTTTTTAATGAATGTCTAGAGTGTGTCTACTAATTTTTCCAACCTTGCTTTTGATCATCCAAATACATTTCTTGAAAATTTGTTAGCCGCCTTATTGATGCCTATGAAGCTTCCCCCAACAAACCAATTTGTGGAGAAGGTAATGATCCCATCTCTGTTGGTCTAGATCTCAGAAACTTGATGGAAAGTGTCCATCCTCATAGGATGAGCATTGATATGTAAATTCACTGGGTTGCGTCATAGTCCGATTGCAGTAGATATATGGATCTCAGATTGTTGGGCTCCAAATATGTAGGGACAAATCTCTGTTTTTGCACTTTGAAGAGGTGTATTTTTCTTTCTTGTTCATATCTGAAGAATATTAGGATTTAATATTTTGCTTAGGTCCTTATTTTACAGGATTCCAGGCACTATTGCACTGTATCTAAATCCTTGGTCTCTAAACTTCAATCAAATGGAGGAATTCTCCTCGTTTTGTTATGGATTTGCATCCCATTTTTTTGTTGATCTTTTGGGACAAGGCTATTCTAAAGGATATCAATGGTGACTTTGGGAAGTTACTTGAAGTGGCATAACACAAGGGATGCCAATTTTTGCATCTTGTATTTGTGTTGAAGTCGAGTTGGATAAAGGTCTCGTGGAGGCCATTCCTCTATAGCTGGATGAGAGGATCTTCCTCCAAGAATTGTATTAATATCAACTACCTTTCAAGTGTAATATTTGCCACAGATTTGGGCATTTTTTTAGGAATTGCTAGCACGATGCTCATTCTGCTCCTAATCAATCTTAGGGGAACAAGGAACAAAGAAATGAAGAGGACCAATCTCAATTTAGGCTAGTGATGATTAAGAAGAAAATAGGGATGAAATAGGTTGGATGTCTGAGGCCGATTTAAGAATATGGCCGATTATGCTTCCCTCTCGTCTTTAATTTTTTATTCTTACTCAAAATTGAGATCTGGCTTGATACCTCTAATAACATATTCAGGGTGTTGATCCCTTCAGTTTCTATCCAAGATCCCCTTAATGTTATCTACCTCTCTATTATCAATGATATGGAAACTACTTGCAATGGAAAACAATTGATTTACCCTAGGGTTAAAACCCATAAATTTATTTCGGCAATAAAATATACTTTATAATAGTTGAAAAATGTCTATTTTTATCCCAGAGAAATGATGATAAAGATTCCTAAAGATTCATATAAAATATCACGAGTAATTGTTGGCATGAGTTTGCCTATTATAAATGCAAAAAATGTTTTTGTTTCTACATATTTAGATTATTGCAGCTTTAGCTGCAATATGATTGTTTATTCTTTGCTACTCTTGTGCATATTACTGTGTGTGTAATATAGACATAATTTTCTTAAAAATAAATGTGGCATAAATTTGTCTTGACCTTGGGATGCAGGAACATCAAGATGCAGGAAATCCAGTCCTAGAAGTTGAATGCAATGGTGTGACCTTCAAACCACCCAAGGATAGTAGAGTCTCAAAAAATTTGAAAGCTGCCGAGGTGTGATATTTTCCATTATTGCAGTTAGTATGAGGTCTGAAAATTCACTGAAGTTGTAGATAAGTGAATGTAGCATTGTTCTCAATTTTTGACCTTGAAAGCTGCAGGATTATTGAAATTTTGTGAGTCCAGAGTTCTCTTTCGGTAGTAATAACAAAGTTTTCCAGAAAAAGAAGCAGATTAAAGTTACAAATAATCCAAATATGAAGGTCAGTTACATGTTCCAGTGATGGAGACATCTTTTATGTATCTTTGTTTGTTGAGAAAGTATTGAAGCATATATTAACACATAAGTACGATGGAAAAATTTGATCAAATCCTTATCAACAATGGCAAGGACCTTCACATGCAACTAGTCCCTTCCCATCATTAGCAGATAAGTATGAGAATTTTGACAAAAAAAGCAGAGGTGAAACTTCAAAATTATCGAAAACTACCAAGGTAACATACACTTCCGAGTAAATATGTTCAAAAATGAATATGCATAAAAATATTTCGGTTGTAATACTCAGTGAAGGTTTCCCTTGATAGAGGATATTACAAGTAGAGGAAGGTTCTCAACTTGGCATTACAAAGTGATTGCATCCATCCAGAATTGAAAGAATTAAAATTTTTGCTTGTCACTGCATTACAAAGTGTTTACATCCATCTAGAATTTGAAAAATCATAAATATTTCCTTGTCACTTCTTTCCCCAGTTTCCATGGTGCATTTGATGTTTATTTCACAAGGAAGGCTTCATGGATGGTAGATCATAATAGGAATGTCAATTATGTGTACACTCGGATACAAGATTAATATTGTCATGTTATGGGTTTTTTTCTATCATAATACCTCTATTGTATGTACTACAAGAGTAATCACCCTATTAAATAGTTTATAATTGGGTATACACTTGATGACCCTTCCTACATGCACCATGTATTAAATGAATGCAAGTATAGCAACATATGGAGGCCTCCCTTTGAGGAAAAAAATAGGACTTCTTTAGAGGTAGCAGTATGAAATGATAGTTGTAGGTTTCATTTCCCTCTTTACAATCCTCTTGTGTTGAATCCCTTGGAGGAATTTCAAGCATAGCCTTCTGAATGATCATAGTTAAGAGTCTTTAAAAGTTAGACCACAAATATCAATTGCATCGTAGGATGATAGAATATGTTTCCCTTAAGAGGCATTAAGTAAAATCAGATAAATACCACCATCTACCTACAATTATCTCTGCCTTTTTTCTACTCTTTTTCCTTCCAACATGAATCTAAGGTGCTTTGTGCACCAACTGGTGGACGGGTAAAATCATAGACTACTTTGTCTATTACTCGAGATGTTTGCATTAGAATGTTGCTTTTATAGAGGGATATCTGATAGGATTGGTAGAATTGGGTTCATCCTCCACACTGAGGATAAATATCCTTGTCTTGTAGTTCAATTTATGTTTCAACTTATTGTATAATAACAGTGTCTAGTCTTTTTACTTTTGCTTCAAACTTGAGTCTTGAAAGATAAATAGGATGGGCCAATGGGATTTCTAACTTCGTCAGTGTTGATATAAGGTAGAGGTGTGAAGGTTGCCCCTGATAGAGGATATTACAAGTAGAGGAAGGTTCTCAACTTGGAATTACAAAGTGATTTCATCCATCTAGAATTCAAAGAATTAAAATTTTTTCTTGTCACTGCATTAAAAAGTGTTTAAATCCATTTGGAATTTGAAAAATCATAAATCTTTCTTGTCACTTCTTTCCCCAGTTAGGTTGGACAATCTGGAAGTATGAGGTGTTTCTCTTTAGGGAAGAATTTAAGGAATGATAGATCTTTGATTTTTGCTTGCTACCCCAAATAGATGCAACAAATGAGAAGCATGAAGTGATCCTCTTGAGGGAATGTGGTTAGGTTGATACAAGTACACATTGATTTTTATGTCTGAATACTTCCCTTATGAGGAGAGAAAGGCATCATTTTTCAGTGTTGTAGAAAAGGTGGAAAGGGAGCATCCGAAGTCATGAATGTGTGAATCTATTTCTCTTTCATCAGGGCAGTAGAAAAAATTGGAAAGGGAGCTTGCCAATTTATGAATATGTGAATCTATCTCTTGAGATTAGGCATTGAAAGATGGGATGATCTGTCAATGGCGTAAGTGGAAAATCTTGTTTTGTTGCAGGATGTGTTGATTTGTGTCAATCCAGAGCCTTTGAGAGCCAACTTGAAACCAAGGTCATGTATCTAGTCCTTGTGTATGGAGCTTGGATCATAATGCTATCTTTGAACTCTAGAAAGTGATTCATCAATAATACTTGAAATATCTCTTCAATAATACTTTACCAATTCTTAAAGAATGTATCCAATACTGCTCCAACAATGCATCACATACCACTCTAAGATTTACTTCAAAATTTTTTTCTAGAGGTGCCATAAATGGCCTCCAAGATAATTCAAATAAGATTTAATGGATTGGTTACAAAGTCTTCAATGGTATTCTTGACATATCTTCCAATGTACTTAGGTCAAGGATCAAGTCTATTTTAAGATGTCTCCAGATTCTGCTCCAAAATATCTAAGATCTGTTATAGATCATATCCCAAATTCTTACAAAGATTGCCATAGGTCATTTTTCTCATCATAAAGGGATTTATCATATATACATTTTACTAATCCAAAAACGGTTGTCAATATCTACTACCAGGAGGCTACTTCAAGGGATTTCAAGTTTTCTCAAATGAGGCTTCTTCAATAGCGCTTCAATTCTTCAACAAGATCTTCAAAAATGCTTCAAAAAAGGTCTTCTATGGATGCTCCAAGAATGTTTGCTCTTATAAAAATAGATTTCACTCATCAAATCACTTAGTATCCAATCTCCAATGTAGCGACTCGTAAAATCCTTTGTTGAACTAGTTCTTCACTTTATCCCCTATCTAGCACTCATGTTCATAAGCTAAGACTCGACCCTCTTTGGGATCATATAATACCAATGTGAATTATTGACGTTATGTTGCCTTAAAACAAAGAATAAATAGAAATAATAGTCCCTTCTCAATATGATGACAATCTTAAGAAAACAAATAATTTTGTCTCCCTCTTCCACAAGTGATGCAATAATTTTTCACACGTAAATTCAACCTTAGGATCTGAGCTCTTTCTCACAAATTTTTGGTTTACTTTCTCAAAGATAATCCACAGGGTCTTGGCCCCTTAGAGATACCTTTACCTCCATGCAAAAAATTGTTTCGCTTCATTTTCACAGAAATTACTTCATACTTTTGGTCTTCTGCCTCAGAGACGAATCACAAAGACTTCGGTCTTTTTAGTACAGAGATGGATCAGTGATAATTTCGATCCCTTAGGAGATATGCGACAAAATAATCTTGTTTCTAATATTATTCCTTATTCATGGTCTTATTTTAACTTTATTTTCTTATATTCTACTTAATTTTTGGACGAGTGAAGGCTGAAATGGAGGAAAGTTCAACCTCCATTTATACTCGTTTGAACCTATTAAACTATCATGTCTTTTTGAGGAGGCGAATATATCTTTAGTGGAGGAGCCAACTTGTCTATGTTGGATCTAACCTATACAGGTCTAAAATAGGCTTCAAATTTGGTTCTTTGATCTGTCTTATTCCATCCTTAAAAAATTGTAAGAGAAAGTAAACCATTAGGTGGAAAAAAGTACCTAATGAATTCATTTGCCATCACATTTCACATTTTTTATTTGTTGACATATGTGAGCTCCAAGCAATGTGTTTGTATTTATAACAAACACTTTGATAAAATATGGTTATAATGCATCCAAAATATACTTTTATGTTTCAACAACGTCTCTTTAAGCCTTTGTACAAATTTTCATTCAAAACAAGTTACAAATTTCCTTAATTTTTCTTGATAATCCTTTTGTTTGGCCTTTCAGGGGTGTTACGGTTCCATGCATAATGTTGGATCCAGGTGGAAACCTCACTGCAGGTAAGCTCAAGAAGCCAAATTCAATTGGGTCATAAATGAAAATAATGACGACATCTCAACAATATCCCCCTTTTTCATTGATGTAACTGATGATGACTTCAATCCTCTTACAAAAAATCAAGCTCCAACCTGTACAATAAAATTCCTTCAAGGCTTAAACCTTGATCTCAACAAGGCTCCAACCTTGTATGAGGAATCCAATACTAAAAAATCAATCCAAGATCCAAATTTTTCTCAATGAGGCTCTAAACTCTTATGAGGAATCCAATCCTCAAAGACAATCTAGGCTCCAACCTAGTTTCCTAGAAGGCTCCAATATTATATGAGGAATCTAATCCTCTAAGGATACAACCCTCTCTTCATGTTTCAATCCTTTAAGGTGGATTCAATATGGCTTCAAGTATTCCAGAAGCTTCTACAACAATACTTGAAATATATTTTCAACAATACTTTACCAATGCTCCAAGAATGTCTCCAATACTACTCCAAATGCCTCGCATACTTCTCTAAGATTTACTTCAACAAATTCTTCTATAGGTGGTATAGATTGCCTCCAAGATACTTCAAATAAGCTTCAATGGATTTATTCAGAAGTATTCAATGGTATGTTTGACATATCTTCCAATGTACTTAGGTCAAGAATCTAATCTATTTCAATTAGTCTCCAAAGTCTTCTCCAAAATATACAAGATCCGTTACAGATCATATCCCACATTTTGTCTCAGATTTTCATAGGTCAAATTTCTCATCATCAAGAGATTTATCATAGATACATGTTACTACTCCAAAAAGGGTTATCAAGATCTGTAACTACCAAGACGCTACTTTAATGGATTTCAATTCTACTTAAATGAGGCTTTTTCAATAGGGCTTCAAGTATTCAACAAGATCTTCATCAATGCTTTAAAGAAAGTCTTCTATGAATGCTCCAAGAATGTTTGCTCATATAAAAATATATTTCACTCCTCAAATCACTTAGTATCCAATCTCCAATTTAGCAGCTTCTAACTTCCTTCATTGAACTAACTCTTCACTCTGTCCCCTACCTTGCACTCATGTTCATAAACTGATATTCGAAAATCTTTGGGAACATATAACACTAGTGCACATTAATGAGGCTCTACCGCCCTAACAAAAATAGTAAATGAAACTAGTAGTCCCTTCTTAATATGGTGAAAATATTAAGAAAACAAAGAATGTAGGATCCTCTTCCATAAGTGATGCAATAATTTTTCACACAGAAATTAAACTTCAGGATCTCAACTCTTTCTCACAAATTTTCAGTCTGATTTATTAGACATAATCCATAAGTTCTTGGCCCCTTCCCATAGAGATACATTTATTTCCTTGCACACAAAAAATTCAATTACTTTGTGTACAAATTACTTCATACTTCTGGTCCTATATTTCCTAAGAGATGAATCACAAAGGCTTTGGTCTTTTTAGTACATAGATGGATCACATATAAGTTTGGTCCTTTAGGAGATATGCCATAGAATAGTTTGGTTTATGATCTTCGTCTTGATTCCTTGTCTTCTTCATAATTTTTTTTCTTGTCTTCTACTTATTTCTTCAACGAATGAAGGAAAAAATGGAGGAAAGTTTAGCCTCTATTTATACTCATTTTAACCTATTGAATTTACATGTCTTTTGAGGAGGCTAACATATCTTTAGTGGAGTAGCCAACCTATGTATGTTGGAGCCAACCTGTACAAGTCTAAAATAGGCTTAAAATTTGGTTCTTTGATCCAACTTATTCCATCCTTGACAAATTAGAAGAGGAAGTAAATAATTAGGTGAAAACAAGTACCTATCGAGGTCATCTGCCATCACAGCACACATTCCTTGAGATGCTCAGATATCATTGGTATTCCTCGAGCTGGAAGAATGCACCCGTTTTTTTTTCCATATACATTTTTTTTTTTTGTTGGTATTCTGACGCTTGCTATTCACTTACAACCGTCGGACTTGCGACAAAGTTTGCAGAACGTCGGACTTCCAACGAATTCTGAAAACCGTCGGTAGAGAGACTAAAATTCACAAACTTCGGACTCACGACATGATTTTCAAAACCTCAGCAACGTCGGAATAGAGATGGTTATTGGACGAATTTTGAACCGTCAGACTTGCAACAAAGTCTATAAGACATTGGACTTCCGACAAAGTCTGCAAGCTGTCGGTAGAGCGACTAAAAGTCACAAACGTTGGACTTACGACATAATTTTCAAAACCTTGAAAATGTCAGAATAACAATGGTTATGGAACGTCCGTATAGCGACGATAGGGTATAGTCGAAATAGCGACGCTTTTTCTAACGTCAGAATAGCGACGATCTTGCTAACGTCGGAATAGCAATGCTTAGTACGTAATTTCGGAAGAGCGACTACCGTCTGGAAACGTCGGAAAATGTGTCGCTCTTCCGACACTTAACTGAAGTGTCAGACTTGCGACTCTAGGAGAAACCACGTTTTGCCCCGCCTCAAAGTGTCGCTCTTGGGACGCCTATGTGTCGCAAGAGGGACATTTTGGCTATAAGAAATTGGGCCAAATGTGCTAGTGTACTCACTAGAAAATATGATTCTAGTGAATCTCTTTCAGGTGGACGACCATAAGTAGCAGCCCTCGAAGTATTAGATTCGGTAGTCTACATCTTTTTTTTCTTCTAACAACATCCAAGAGTTTCCTTAGGCGGAAGAGGAGGCAATATTTACATCCTATGTGAATGATGGGGTTGAAGGGGTTGTTCTTCCACGTTGGTTTAATACATTTTAAAAATTAACAACAAAAATAAATAAAAAGGTGTAATCTAGGAAAAAGGGTTTACCAAGCAACTGTGAACTGCAATATACCACCTTGGAGAAACAAGGATTTACGTATGGTTAGGAAATCTACCTGAATTCCTTGTTCGGTGTATCTCAGTATACAAGGTGACCAACTCAGTTACCTATGGTGAGGATAGAAACCTAGTGTGGATTTCCAAAATATAATTGACGGTACGTGGAAGTGCAGCTTGTTGCAGTGTTGTCTAATGCGTAACTGTACGATGAGAGTGTTCCCATATACTTTTCATGCATTGAGCACCATCCAAGATACCTAAAGGTATGTGGAGAACAGTCTGATACACTTACATACATGGAACGAGATATCACCCTTGGAATTCAACACTAGAAAAATTGACAACTCCTACGTTTAAAGATGCCGAAACACATCTCTAGCCTGGACCTCTAAATGTTTGCGTTAATATTTCAAACTCTCCTTAAGATTGATTGAATAAATTTTAAATTTTATTTTGAATTATGTTTTGAATTTTCAAGGCTCACCGCGAATTTAATCTCAATATCCTAAAGATGCAATCTAGCATAACAAAATGAAATTTTCCTTTCAATGAAAATCTATGTGTGGGAGTGAAGAGAACAAAAAGTAATGAAACAAACAAATTATTAAGTCAATTCCCATAATGAAACTGTTCCAAATTCCAATTTCACACACAAAACCCTAAATGCAATATAAAATGCATGAGATTTTTCTTTTTGATCCACTTAATTTTCAAAAGAGATGAAAACTAAGATGCTTGCTAAATCACTGATAAAAAATAAACTATACAAAATGATGACTGTGATATCAATTATTTCAAGCAATCAATGGTCAAGAAAAAGTTTGCTAATGAATTAATTTGAAAAGAACAAAATACAATCCAAAAAAATTCTTATCCGAGGCTATAAAAACCAAAGTAAACAAAGTGAAGGATTTTCAGAGACTAAAGCACACTTAGGGACAGAAGGAAGAACAACTGGAATAAAGAAGATCATACATCAAGGCAAAAAATGGATTTTTTGTGCATGTAACAGGGATCAGAAAAGGTTCTGAAAGGGAACCGGTGCTCTGCAATGCAGGTGTATAGAAGTCTAGGGTGCGTTGCAACACTCTGTCTCCATACTAGGGGTAGCTCTGATGCAGATATGGTCAAATTACAACAAAAAAAAATAGCTCAAGCTTAGAGAAGGGTATTTATAGGGTTAATCAAGGTTTTAGTGGGGTAATGAAGGTTAGTATAAGAGGTGAAACAAGTGCTAAGGTAGAGGAAACCACTAAGGGAAAGAAATTCACCAATTTATTATGCGAAATTTAGATTGCGGACAAACGGTATCTTCCTAGACCTAGTGGACTAGTCTAGAACAAAAGAAAGCAAACAATATAGAGTTTTCCTTATAGAAATTGAAGAATGGGAAATAGGCATACTTGGGATCCATTGCAAGATTCACTTTCCTCCTGGATTGTAAGCTCCAATTGTAGCTCCAAATGCTATAATTAGAACCTGCACATACAACCAAAACAAGCCAAGGATCTACAACATCTATGTAGCATAGTTCACTTACTCTATTCAATGAATAAACAAGACAATTAAATACATGAATGTAAATGTAACACAACACATATAGGAAAACATTATACTCTTTGTATTAATATAAATAGGAGAGAGTTTTCAACCAAAACTAATAGCTGATCTTGTAGAGATTTCCCCAAGTTTACTTATGCTTAATTGTCACAAAGCACATCTCAATGTCACCCTAAGGCACGAAGACGATGAATCTATTAGGTTCAAGGAAACAACACGAGGGCATAATAAACCTCCAAAATCCAACCCTTAGGTTGTGAATAATAATAAATTTATATGAAGGTGTGGTAGTTTAGGAATCCTTATCCATTTACCAATCTAGGCTTGAGATCCACTTAAGGTTTGAGGATGAGCTCGAGGGACAAGAGGTGAAACCTCCAAGGTAGGATAAAATAGGATTTGAGCTTCTTATCCAAGGTAAATGGTTAAAAAAAATCTTAGAATGTTCTGGAAGAGGAAGATTTGGGATTATTTTTTAATTTTCCCAAATTTCGAGAATCAACACAACCCCAACATGGAGAAAGCTACTACTGATCACGTTAGTGCAAAAGGGAGAAACCTGACGTTGACACTTGTATCTAAAGGGGAAGGGTGAATTGGGGGTTAAAAGCATTGATTTAGAGAAATTAGACCCAAAAACTTAAGAATTTGGAAAGGTCATGCTTAGAGATTTGTGTAGGGATGATGACAACATGTTCACAGATGATGATTGATCCGGTTTGCAGGCCTATTGACCATATGTGACAAAATGTCCTATAACACATGGGATTGATTATAGATGCTTGGGTTGAAAGAAAATTACATGGGATTGATTATGGACCCAAGATACATGTGTTGAGGAGCATGGGATCATTGTCTTGGAAAACAAGAAGCCTTATGCCAATAAAGAGCACTTGACACTTGCAACCCATTCTTAGAGAGTGCACTACCCGAGGATTCTCTTGACATGTATACCTTGGAGAGAGATCACTTCACTTGGAGACGTTATCTTGTGCATTTAATTAAATTACATGTTTAATTAGTCCACTTTATCAATGTTGGCCTCCCACACCTACTCTATATAGAGGGAAGATAATGTATTTTTCTACACTATACTCATTATTACATCTATATAATTGTCATGGAGAGTTATTAGTGCTTGTGTGATGCAATAATGGAATACATAAAGTTTGTGACGTAAAACCTAGAGAAGAAATGAATATGAATGGTAGCACTAGGGATGATCTGAAGTCTTAGCACTTGTCTTAGAAATTATTTTCCATATGGTAGGATGAAGGGTGTATTGAGGTCTAATTTTTTTTTAGTGATACATATATATATATTGAATGAATTAAGAATATATGTAGGTACATGGATATTATAATAGGAACATTTACGATGTAGGCCTATGTTGGAGACTGTTTGAACTATGAAGGCCTGGTTAAAAAGAAAGGACCTAAAACTCTACAGGTTACTCCCCTTTCTAGCTGTATGGGGAGTATGGTTAGCACACAACTTGGTGATTTTTCAAAACATAATTCTTCCTATATTATAGACTATAGAATTTTTTTTCTCACTATTCGAGCTCTATAAGACCCTTATTATTCTTAAAAAAATTAGATAAATGGGGCAGGTAACGATAGACCTTTAGATACAATGTGAACTAGTTTTTGGGGAAACAAATGAATAAATTGTACTGGCTTACTTATATATGATTACAACCTTTAAAATTTACGTTTTAGTATGGAGATAAGAACATAGAGAAATTTTAGGTTAAGCGTAGGGCTAAAAAAAATCCTATGCATTATATCTACAACAAAGAGCATGAAATGAAAGAAAATAAGATGCAAAGACTATGGAGTGCCTCATTAAGGTTTCTTAGATAAAAGTCACACGAATATCAACTATTCACACAATGTGGACAGATTTTTTAATGAAATAAACCAACAACTTAATTACATAGGTTTCAGATGAAGAATAACACAAATAAAATTTTACTAAGAAACACCTCTTTGGTTGTCCACTTTTAAGCTTTGACAAGCAAGATGAAATGGCTTAATGTTACAACATTTATTACAACATCTGCTATTAAAACATTTGTTGTTACAACATCTACTTTTACAACATCTAATTCTCAATCCAATGTTACCTATGTTTGCGTTTCTCAATTTGTTTTCTTGATCCCCCAAGTGATGGTGTAGTGCTGGGTGGAAGAAACACCTCTTTGGTTGCCCACTTTCAAGCTTTTACAATCATGATGAAATGAATTTCTATCCCCTCAATTATTACACGATATTCTATTAAAACATCCACTGTAATGGTCATAGTTTCAATAGTTTCAATGACAATTGTTATGGCATCAAATTTTACAACAATTTCAACATTTTCAACAGTAATGGGTGTTACAAAATTTTCAACAAATTTAAAATTGACATGATGTTATGGAATCAGTTGTTACAAGATTTTCTTCTCAATATGTTTTTGCTTATGTTTTTGCTTCTCGATTTGTTTTCTTGATCCCCCAAGTGCTAGTGTAGTGTTGGGTGGCAGAAACACCTCTCTAGATGCCCACTTTCAAGCTTTGAAAAGAAAGATAAAATGGATTTATACCCCCTCAATTGTTACAACATCTACTATTACAACATCAACTGTAATGGTCTCTGTTTCAGTAGTTTGAACAGTAGTAGTTATTATAGCATCAACTTTTACAACAATTTAAACAATTTAAACAATAATGGGTGTTATAACCGTTGAGTCTCAAAAGTGTTTTACATATTCATACATATTTCCATTATGTCATAACCATTCAGCTCTCATTTCATAACTATCTGACCTAAAACCCTACATCAAGTAACCATTTTCATAAATATATGGGTTAGGATCCTTGTCTTCCAAAGTTATTTATTTTATGTGTTTAAAGTGAATTTATGATTAGAAACTAGAAAATTAACATAGTTTCATATATCTATATATGTGTTATGAGTTTTGTGACATGTGTAGGTCAAAAGGAAGCTTATAAAAGACCTTTATGTGGCCTCCCAAAACCAAATTCGAATTTGAGTGGAGAAGATCATGGGATCATGAGGATATGTGTCTCATTTCCTTTTTGTATTGAAACTCTAAGAAGATATGTGTCTCATTTCTTATTTATATTGAAATTCTAAAAAGACATGTGTCTTATCATTTCCTATTTTGATTGTAACTCTAGAGATAGAGGGAGAGATTCATAATGCGATAACGTCTCATATTTTGTATAAATAGGAGAAGCTTTCTCCTATCAAAAAAAGGGAAAAAAATAGGAGAAGAAGAGAAAGGATTATAGAGTGTTTTGTAACAAAGCTTAAGATGGAATGGGATGTAGATTTGTGAGTTTATCAATAAAGAAGTTATTTAATGCTGTTTTGATTACATCTTCAAGGAGCTGAGGAATTTCACCAAATTGGTAGCAGAGGGCCCCTGCTATTCGAGGAGGTTTTACATGTTTTCTAGATAGGTCATTTTCAATTATGTTTTGTCATATTTCCTTACTTAGACTGCTTTCTGAAATCATAGCTTTTAGCATTATGTTTCATGTCATTTTCTTAGATAAAGGATCCTCATGATATTGTAGTTAGTCTCTTTCTCAAGCTCTTCCAATACATCTCTATTAAATGAATGGGATTCAATTGTAATATTCTGAGTTATTAGCATTTCATTTTCTGTTACTTAGTTAAAAGGAGGATCCTCATTATACTACAGTTAGTCTCTTTCAAAATCTCTTCCAATAAATCTCTAATTCACAAATGAGACTTAGTTGTAATATTGTGAGTTATTGATTGTTTTGTTTCATAGAAGATCCTTATCACATTATGATTAATCTCTTTCAAAAGCCCTTCCAATAAACCTCTAACTCATGAATGAGATTTAGTTGTAATGTTATAAGTTATTTCAGCATTTCATATGAGATCCTTGCTACATTATAGTAATCTTTTTTTCAAGCTCTTCCAATAAACTTCTATCAAATGAATGAGATTTCACTATAATGTTTTAAGTTACTGTTTGTTTCAACATTTCCTTTTATGTTTTAGGAGATCCTCATTGCATTAGAATTAATCTTTTTCACAAGCTCTTCCAACAAATCTCTAACTAAATGAATCAGATCAAGTTGTAGTGTTTTGAGTTACTTGTCATTTCATGAATGTTCATTTAGAAGCTATAATATCCATGGATTAGGACTCTCTGTTTTCATCATTTCTTAGTTAGGAACAGAACTTGCAAATCAAACTATGCTTTAATTCATTTGACAACATTTCCTTTTCCTTCCTTTTAATTAGATTTAATCTCATCTTTTTAGTTTAGAGTAGAACACTAAGAATCAAAACATAAAACCCCCAAAACAACAATAAAATATCAAAACAACGAAGTAAGAAGTAGGTTTCTTAAGCACATATAGTGCACCACACTTCATCAGTTTACTAGCTTTTGTCGATAATTTATGTTAACAATTTAGGACACTAAATTGACTAAACATTTTGGTGCCGTTGCCGGGGAAGTGTAATTAGGAGACCTTATTTCTTACATCTATATATAAAAAAAATTAATAATTTCTCGAGTATGCTATCCTCCTGCACTTTGTGTGATCTGGAGGATCATAAAAAGAATTTTATGTCAAAAAAAAAAAAATGTTTTCATTATTTCATTTGATTTAATAAACTTTAAAATAAAATAAAAAAATGAAAAATTTCAATAAATTGTTTTGTTCAATAAAATATATATGTATATTTTAATTTTTGAAAATATAACATGTGTAATTTTATTAACAAAACAAATAAAATAAATTTCATTTTCTTTATTAATAGTTTTCTTTTAATAAAGAAAAAAAAAAAAAAAAAACATAAGAAAAAATATATTTTTATTGAAAACAAATCAAAAACAAAAACATCCAAGCCAGCCCCAGCAATACCATGAGCTAAAATAGCCTGAAGAAAATATGTTGATATCCTGGAATCATGACTAATTGAAACTGTCAAACGTTTTGATCCATCCGATCCAAAAGTCATCCTAAAAAACCAGCAACAATTGCCTCTGTTACAGGCTCTGTAAGGTTCATTGGCTCTCTCTCAATACCAGCAATTGCAACCCCACAAATTTCACTTTTATTTTGAAGTTTTTGAAATCTGTTCTCTAATGTTGAGACTGTACTAGAGTCTTCAAGTTTGCTGGAGGTTCGAGACTCTCAAACGAGTGGCTCTTTACCGATCTAACTTCATCAACGTGATTTAGATCAAATTATTGACACTATTCTTTGAGATTTTAAAACCTGTAATAAAAAATTAAAACCATAGAAATTGAATTCATAAGTGATTCTCAAAAAACGCATCAGCATAAACAAATGATTTTAAAACACCATTTTTGAGCAAACTAGAGCAAATATGAAAAATATGAGACATGGGTTTTTCTCAGAACAGAGGCAATTAGATAATCCAGAAATGGTTTTGTGAATTGCACAACCGATTGGGAGAATTTATGGGTTCTTTAAAGCCTTTATTTGTATATTGCGTGAATAAAACAAAAAAAAAAAAACGGTTTGCGAATTTAATTGCTGAGAATCAATTGAGAGAATTACGACATCTTCCAAGAAGAAAATTCGAAATGAGATCGAATTTTATTTCCACATGGCTCTTGATCTAAGAGTTTGATTCACTAATTTGAAGGCCATGCATTTTGATGCCGGTGATCAAACTACTTTCACATTTGTGACACCTAAAAGTGCAGGTTAGTATACACCCCCTGTGACCCCTCGTTGATCTCTAGGATTGTCTGAATTTATTATGATTTAGGGGTGAAGATGTATGCTCCACCAAGTGCTCAGGAAATGACCTACTATGAACATATTAAGAACTGCCATGAGGAGAGAGGCTATTTATATGCCTGTCTGTTCACCATGTGCTGTTGTTTTTGCTGTTATGAGACCTACGAGTTTTGCTGTGATATACTCCACTATTTCTTCCCTTGAGAGAGTAGAGAATGATGTGATCATCTTCCTATATAGGAAATTCATGTCACAAAATAAAAATAAAAATAAACAGTTGGGATTTGGACTTGAAAGGCTCAAAATAATTTTGTTATGAACTTTTTGTAATATGATTTTCTCATCTGATATGAGGTTTTTGTTGTAAAAGTTTTTGGGTATTAAAAAAAAATAAAATTATTATTAATAATTTCCTTCTAATAAAAAAAATAAAAAAATAAAAATAAAATTATTGCATCAATAAAATTAGTGTATTGTTCATTTTCCTTGAGGAGGTACTAATTGATTTAAATTTCAAGACTGATTATTTGCATAGGCATGTATACTTAACTTTCTTTTCAGGATTTTTAGCTATAGAAACTGTGCACATTCTACAGCTGTGCACATTTTGCAGCTAAGAATCAATTTTGCAACTGAGAAACTTCAATGTTTCACCCAAATTTCAAATTAGCTTAACTTTCTCTTCCGACATCAGATTTCAATGATTCAAGCGTCATTGAAAATATTTCGACGAGATCTACATAATGAGAAAACTATAATCAAAGTTTGAAACAGTAAAGACTAAAGAAATTGCTGAAAAGACAAAACAGGTAACTTGAGGCACTAATTTCGAAACAGGTATAAATTCTTTTGGTTTTCCTTTGTGAACTTGTTTTATTAGTACCAATTCTCAGTTTTTTGTGTAAATATCATAACCAGAGAGATTGATCACCTCTCTCTTTTGATAATCTTACATTCCATTTAAAAAGAAGTACTAGTTTTATTTTGCAGGTTCCAGGAGGAAGGACATATGACTACAAACGAATAGTGTCTCTCTCAGAGACTAAATTTCTTTTACAAGAAGATGATCAGCAACAAAGAAATAAACATAATTGCATCAGCACATGCTAATGCAAATCATATCCAACACTTGAAATCCTTTCAGATGCCAGTATCTCCATTGCATCCATGCTTACTCAGTCAATAAAACATTTACCTCATTTCCATTTACATTCGCTATTGCATTTCTATTTAGTCATTCAATAAAATCCTCGTCTCATTTTACCTCACTGCTAATTTTTTTTTCCCTAGTCATTATATTTTCCTGCCCTTCTTTCACTAACTTAGCAATAAAACCATTCAACTCCTCTACAAAGATGATTCATTTCATTTCCATTTTCATTCTGTCAAATAAACCTTGATCCACTGCAAAATATTTCATCCATAGTCCTTCAAAAAATATTCTTTCATGCTCGCGTTAGTTGATGGAGGATTCCTTAAGGCCTCCGTTCTAACAAGTCTTGGCCTATCGACATCAACACATTATCTAGGTCCAAGACTAGAGTCCTTAATAGTACCTTGAGGCTTGTATGCATTAATGACAAGTTCTCTCGCTGACAATCATAGGAATACATCAATGTCCCTTGATCGTCAGATCTTGCAAGTGGCTCGACATCAGCCCATCTATTCGCACTTTGAAAAGATGTACTTAGGTTCCTTGGCACTAATTGACATTAACGGTGAGCTTGCCTCTCATTGGTTAACGACATTCATCAATGGTTGGTAATCCAATGACTTCTCTTCCTGCTCGACATCAACACATTTATTCGCATGACTAGAATTGTACCATCGGATTTTGTAACGATTGAAGACTACAACATTTCAGCAATTTGCAACAGGAATAAATTTGTATCAGTAGCAATAAAGATCCCAATCTTGTCATCAGAACAAAGAGAACAAAGAAGCAGATCAAATTCATTTGTTTACATAGTTCATGATCCAAAAACATCAACAAACACACTCTTCAGTATACACAACTCATCCACATTTAAGGTAAGTGAAGGTATGTGGTTTTCTAATTTTTAGTCATGTAATTCATTAGAATGCTAAAATTATAACTTTGGAAAAATTTCTCACTCCCTTTTTCACATTGTCATATCTTTAGTTGGGGAGAAGGGACATCATTTAATATCCATATGTCATACACTATCACACATTTTCATTTCATTTCCACCCGCATATACTTCCCAACCAACTATTGTTGCAACATGATCCAAAAGATTATATGCCTTGCAAATGATAAATTCATTGATGAAGTATTTGATTCTAAATGTTTTCATGAACTTTGATGCAACAAAGAAAATAAAGAATTGTTACACAAGAACCATTGACTAAAAAAAAATAAAAAAATGTTGTAATCAAATGTATTATACTTTTCCAAAATAAAATATCATAAAGCAAAGTTTGGAATGAATCAATATGAGTCAAAACTCATAAAATATCAACTCATGGAAAAATGAATCATTGCAATTGTTGCATGAGGACATGCAACAACTTCAGTTGGGGGGTATGTTGAGTCAAAAAAAGTGTTTTCCATATTCACACATATTTCCATTATGTCATAACCATTCAAATCTCATTTCATAACTATTTGACCTAAAACCCTACATCAAATAACCATTTTCATAAATATATGGGTTAGGATCCTTGTCTTCCAAAGTTATTTATTTTATGTGTTTAAAGTGAATTTATGATTAGAAACTAGAAAATTAACATAGTTTCATATATCTATATATGTGTTATGAGTTTTGTGACATGTGTAGGTCAAAAGGAAGCTTCTAAAAGACTTTATGTGGCCTCCCAAAACCAAATTAGAATTTGAGTAGAGAAGATCATGGGATCATGAGGATATGTGTCTCATTTCCTTTTTGTATTGAAACTCTAAGAAGATATGTGTCTCATTTCTTATTTGTATTGAAATTCTAAAAATACATGTGTCTTATCATTTCCTATTTTGATTGTAACTCTAGAGATAGAGGGAGAGATTCATGGAATCTCATTAATGAGATAACTTCTCATATTTTGTATAAATAGGAGAATCTTTCTCCTATCAAAAAAGGGGAAAAAAATAGGAGAAGAAAAGAAAGGATTATAGAGTGTTTTGTAACAAAGCTTAAGATGGAATGGGATGTAGATTTGTGAGTTTATCAATAAAGAATTTCTTTGATGTTGTTTTGATTACATCTTCAAGGAGCTAAGGAATTTCACCAAATTGGTAGCAGAGGGCCCCTGCTATTCGAGTAGGTTTTACATGTTTTCTAGATAAGTCATTTTAAATTCTATTTTGTCATATTTCCTTACTTAGACTGCTTTCTGAAATCATAGCTTTTAGCATTATGTTTCATGTCATTTGCTGAGATAAATGATCCTCATGATATTTCAGTTAGTCTCTTTCTCAAGCTCTTCAAATACATCTCTATTAAATGAATGGGATTCAATTGTAATATTCTGAGTTATTATCATTTCATTTTCTGTTACTTAGTTAAAAGGAAGATCCTCATTATACTATAGTTAGTCTCTTTCAAAAGCTCTTCCAATAAACCTCTAATTCACGAATGAGACTTAGTTGTAATATTGTGAGTTATTGATTGTTTTGTTTCATAGAAGATCCTTATCACATTATGATTAATTCCTTTCAAAAGCTCTTCCAATAAACCTCTAACTCATGAATGAGATTTAGTTGTAATGTGATAAGTTTTTTCAACATTTCATAGGAGATCCTTACTACATTATAGTAATATTTTTCTCAAGGTCTTCCAATAAACTTATATCAAATGAATGAGATTTCACTATAATGTTTTAAGTTACTGTTTGTTTCAGCATTTCCTTTTATGTTTTAGGAGATCCTCATTGCATTAGAATTAATATTTTTCACAAGTTCTTCCAACAAATCTCTAACTAAATGAATCAGATTAAGTTGTAGTGTTTTGAGTTACTTGTCATTTCATGAATGTTCATTTAGAAGCTGTAATATCCATGGATTAGGACTCTCTGTTTTCATCATTTCCTAGTTAGGAACAGAACTTGCAAATAAAACTCCGCTTTAATTCATTTGTCAACATTTCCTTTTCCTTCCTTTTAATTAGATTTAATCTCATCTTTCTAGTTTAGAGTAGAACACTAAGAATCAAAACATAAAACCCCCAAAACAACAATAAAACATAAAAACAACGAAGTAAGAAGTAGGTTTCTTAAGCACATATAGTGCACCACACTTCATCAGTTTACTAGCCTTGGTTGATAATTTATGTTAACAATTTAGGACACTAAATTGACTAAACAATAACATCACTTGTTACAACATTTTTAGCAGATATAACATCGACATGTTGTTGTGGCATCTGTTGTTACCTATGTTTGTGCTTCTCAATTTTTTTCTTGATCCCCAAGTGTTGGTGTAGTGTTGGGTGGTAGAAACACCTCTTTGGTTTCCCACTTTCAAGCTTTGAAAAGCAAGATGAAATGGATTTCTATCCCCTCAATTGTTATAAAATCTACTGTTACAACATCTGTTGTTACACCATTCATTTTAATGGTCATTGTTTCAGTAGTTTCAATAATAAAATTTGTTATAACATAAAATTCTACAACAATTTCAACATTCTCAATAGTAATGAGTGTTACAACATCAGTTGTTACAACATTTTCAGTAGATTTAACATTGACATGCTATTATGGCATTTTATTACAAAATCTCCTATTACAACATATGTTGTTACAACATATGATGTTACAACATCTTCTCAATCCATTGTTACTTATTTTTGTGCTTCTCAATTTGTTTTCTTGATCCCCCATGTTGTATCTTTGTAGATAATCCATGGATAAAGAACCGTTCCAAAGCATCAATGTGAGAAATTGAAAGAGGAATTGAGAGAAATTTACAAGGCTAAACATTCTCCTGAACATTTGATCATGTAATAATAACATAGACGTCTAGATGCACCCCCATAGTCAACACAAATATATCCAAGTGCAACATAGAAGCAACAATCTAAATATTTATGGGCATTAAACTCAACAAATTGTTTTATTTATAACTCATTTGTGAACATAACTTTGCGGAGGGATGTCAGGGAGTGTGATACTCAATATAGCCCTTCCCAATGTCAGATACTATTGTCAAACATATGCATGAAAAAATATGAAATTACAATAAGAACACACAAGTAAACAATTGTTGTCATAAAGGAAAACCAAAAGCATTTGATTATATCCAAGATGAAAGTATTACAAAAATATTACAAATTTTTTTTCCAGTTATCAACCCTTTCTTATTCAAAAATAAGGTATATATAGAGTGATTTAAAAAATATCCTATCTCTTAAAGTATTTACATTCAAATTATTCTTTATCCAAAGCTTTGGATAATGTTTAAACAAATTTTAACTAAAAATAGAAAATTGCTCCAAAATTGTCTACAACTACGCTTGATTTATGCATTCATGTTCAATGTATTTTGAATTTCTATGTTCTTGTTGCTTGAAATGATTAATAGTTGTGATATGTTGCTAATATGCTACATTGATAAGCTGGATTCATTAAAAATAATTGACCAACTATTCCCATTCTTCATCCGTTGGGTAACTCAGATCCATCATCTATTTGTACGATTCATATGCATCTATATACTCCTAAAAATAAGGTTTTACTATAAACAAATTTTTTATTTCGTAGAAAATGAAAAGGACATCAACTAACATTTGAAGTAGATTATGAACGCTAATATCTCCCTTGATTCTAGCAAACTTTGTCTTGTCCCCAGCCTATTTGTTCAACAAATTTTCATATTGGTCTTCTGTTACCATCTGGCCATATGAATTCTTAAAAGATGGAAGACCTCTCTCTTGCAGAATACAAATTTTTATGTAGAATTTATTGATTTGCACTTGAATATTATCACACTTTTCCTTTTTCTTCAATATCGATTTTTTCTTCATGAGAAATTTTCTAGTTTGAATAACTGAATTTGTTCTATCTACAATTCCTAGTTCTTTAAGTTCTTCTCTGGACCTTGCGTGTAGAGCTTTTATTATCTGAATTTCTTGTCCATGTTTATTACCAAATTGTATTTTGATGTCATTCTTCAGCTCTTTCAATCAACTCCTTCTACTCTACAATAATCTCCATAGACTACCAAATATCAGACGCAGATTACATATTTTTCTATCCAAATTTTTTTCTTTGGAATATGATAATGTTGAATAATGTTAGAACTGCTGAAATACTGTCCTAATTTCTTTTGTAAATTTTCTTTTTTCTAGGCATTCTCTAATTTAATTTTGTGCATGTAAGCTCTATCCATTTTTTCTTCCAATCTACGAATCTGAACATCCTTTAGGTTAAGAGAATATAATGAATGTGATAGTATTTATGTAGCAATATCTTTTATGGGACCCATTTCTGTTGTTGAAATTACTACACTATAAGTTTGGGCCTTCTCTTTTAACAACTTTTCCATCCTTTCTTTCATTTTATGAATCTGTGGGTTCTGTTCAATTAGAAAGGATAGTAAAGTTTCCTTCTTCTTCTCTAATTCCTTAATTTATTGTGTTTGGGGATGCTCTGTTGTGGGAAACTTCAATTGTCTTCAAAGTGCTTGAATATATTCATTTTTCTTCTTAACAATCTCTTGATATGCATCCATAATTTTGGGATCCAAACCTAATTTAATTACAAAGTCTTCTAGTGATTTGTTACAAACATCCTTCACCAGAAAAGAATTATTTTCAATTTTAATCCATGCAATAGTAATATTCAAAAAAATTGTGTAATTTTGATACATTTGAAGCAGAACTAGTGAGACGAATAGACCATCTCACCAGTTTGTTTATGCAGATCAATCTGATCTATAAGATGGATCTATTTATTATTGAAATATAAAACATAATTCTAATAATATCCAACAACTCTGGGAGAAAAAACTTTATGTTCAAGAAATGCTAACTTAAAATCACCATTTTCAATATCAAGAGCCAAAAGCAACCTGTTTTTAGTGGAAGAAGTTTGCTTCCAGAACTCGGTATAAGTTACTACCTTCAAAGCCTCAATGTTTTTCTTCATTTCCAAAAACTCAGAAAAAATGTTTTGGTTAGAAGAAGAAGAAGGAGAAGATTGTTCTGTCCCTAGATCCAATTGTTGCATTCTGAAAACAGGTTCACCTGAAACAACAATAGTAGCTAGTGAAGAAATGTCGGATGAGAAAGTTTCTGATATCGCTCCCTCCATATTGTTTGTCTTCTTTTTCTTGTATACTATGAACTATTCTGTTTCTGAATCTGGGAAGCTTTGATATATCCTCATATGTTCTTTTTATTTCATTAGAGGTGTAACCAAAATTTTATGTCTTATTGACTGCTCTATAGTTTATCCTTCTGTCACTTCTTGCAAAGTGTTTTTCTCCTAGGTTTCCTTATTAGAAAAATTCTCAATCTCAAGATTGGACACATGAAAACAAGGTGGGGATTTCTACTTAATTCTTATGGTTGAAATTCTCCCAATGGGCTCATATGGCCAAGTAAACCCAAATTTAAACTTCATTTGTGCCAACAATTGTTCCACCTCTTTATCCGTCAACCTATGATTCACTATAAATAAACCCACCTATGCCTTCAATTTAAACATCGTCTTTTTCCTTCTAGGTAAAAAATGCACTTGATCTACATTTAGGCTTTCCTAATGAATTCAAGCGCAAAAATACACATAGGAAAAAAATGGCAATTGATAAGGTGGAAGTTCACACCCATACAATCTAATTTCTGTAAAATGTCGGTACAAATACCAATAACCAAGCCTTTTTTTTCCCTAAGTTTCATAATTATTTTGATTTAAGGTGAAATATAGGAGGATTATCACTAATGAATAGAATCTAGCATACATGAAGAAATTTTTTCACAAAATTAGTGAAGGAAAATTCCTTAGAATTCCTTCTAACCAAGGACATCCAATGAATCATAGACCATTGATTCCCTTGAAGATCCTAATTTTGCAATTGTACTAGGAATTTGTCTGATTGATAATATAAAAACAAATACACTAGGACTGATTGATATCTATTTTTTTTCAACTCCAAATTTAAGAAATTGGTCATGAATGACCTCAAATAAAAACTCGCTGAAATTGAATAAGGTTTGTGGTTTATTATATAGACAAAAATTTGACAGAAAATATAGAACTACTTCATCCACTTTCTGGTCACTTTTATACCCTAAAATACAACATAACATGGATACGATTTGTCTTGACAATTCTAGAAACATTGATGAAGGGTAAGGCAGATTGTGAGTGGGAATATTAGTCCCTTCAGGCATGACTAATTAAAAAATAACCGCTCTTTTTTCAAAATTTATCTTTTGATGTAATTCCAATGGAATTTAAATAGATAATAGGTGCAAAGACTAGGGAAAAGATATGCACAGGGCCTTTTAAATGAACTTGGAAGTTATAGAAAACAAGCTTTCACCATTTTGAGAAATTATGGTATTCTCATTGGGTAAGTACCTGTTTGCACACCATACTACAAATTCTGGAAAAGGATGAGTTTAAGGAGAAATATAAATAAATGGTAAAAAGGACTCCCACATAAAAAACTCTTCACTATTATCTTGAAACATTTGGGAAGCCCAATTCTGCAAGTCATATAGGTCAAAATCTGCATTTTTATCTTCTATTCTGCTTTCCCTATCAACTAAGGGGAATTATTCAATTTTTGGGAGGGTTTCAGACTAAACCTCAGACTCTTTTCCCTTAGTCGAACTCATTTTGAACTATCAAATTGTAGTAAGGAGTAAAATTAACTGTAAAATGTACCGTTGTATTTCTGAGTTATCATTGAGGGATTTCTGTATTTATCCACTTTGATTCTCTATGTATGGCCACTGGAGGAAAGGTGAGAGGGGGCAGACAAAGGTGAGAGCGATTAAATTATGAATTAAAGTGAGAACGAAATGGAATGAAAATTTGGATAAGGGCATATTTATAATTAAATGACAAATGATATTTAAAATTAAATGGAAAATGATCAATAAAATGGTGTCAGGAGATATTTATTACTAGAAACTGGGAATGGGTTTTTTAGCGCCGAAGAGGGGTTGGGGGGGGGGGGGGGTTGCGCAATTCATATATTGCTGTCACATAGCAAATTTTTTTTTGGAAAAATAAATTTTTTCTCCCCTCCCCGCCCACCCTTCGTTATTTGTCGAGCAAGCGAGGGGGGCACACAATAGAACAAGAGTCGTCGTTCACCAAAGCGTCAATCACTACCGATAGAAAATGCATGACGCTTTCAAATTGTATTTATTAAAATAAAAAATAATTTATTGAGACATTATATGTTTGTGCGCAAACTATTACAAAGTGCAATAAAAACATTTTTTTTGAAATTTTAATCAAAATTTTGAAATTTTCAATGTAGCAATCAAATATTACAACACCCCAAGTGTTGGTGTAGTGTTGGGTGGAAAAAAACCTTGTTGGCTTCCCACTTCCAAGATTTTACAAGCAAGATGAAATTAATTTCTAGCCCTCATTTGTTACAACATCTCGTGTTACAACATCCATTTTTGCAACATTCACTGTAATGGTCACTGTTTTAGTAGTTTCAATAGTATGGTTTGTTATAACATCAACTTTTATAGTAGTTTCATCATTTTCAATAGTAATGGATGTTACAACATCAACTTCTACATCATTTTCAACATATTTAACATTGAAATGTTGTTATGGCATATTTTGTTACAACATCCACTGTAACAACATCTACTATTACAACATTTGTTTTTCAATCCTTTGTTAACAATATTTGTGCTTCTCAATTTGTTTCTTGACCCCCTAAGTGCTGGTGTAGTGTTTGGTGGCAGAAACACCTCTTTGGATTCCTACTTTCAAACTCTGGTAGGAAAGATGCAATGGCTTGCTATTATAACATCCACTATTACAACATCTGCTTCTCAATCTGATGTTACGTACGTTTATGCTTCTCAATTTGTTTTCTTGATCCCCCGAGTGTTAGGTGGTAGAAACACCTCTTTGGTTATCCACTTTCAAGATTTTGCAAGTCAGATGAAATGGCTTTATACCCCCTCAATTTTCTCCTCAAGGTGCCACATCTCCTTCAAGGCTACAAATTCAGTTGCTTTGATAAGACATGATCCATAAACAGTAGGCCTATGGCCTGTTTATCTCATCCACATGGATCATTGTGAAAATAAATATAAAATAAAACAATGATGTCTCTAAAAATAAATTATTATTTCCAATGCAATTCATTAATTAGTTGTCAATGGAACTCATTTACAAAACCAGAAATTTTTCAAGTCGAGTTCAAGGATCCTTTGTTAGTCCAAGTGAGTTAAATGATACTACCCATGACACATTGTTGTAATTCACGTGACCAATTCTCAACCTTCAACTTGTATACAATTGACCAAAAGAAACATTTTTTGGGATCAATGCTCTTGATTAACAAAGTGAATAATCAACTATGTTTTCATTAGCTTTCAATCCTAATTCCAAATGGATTCCAAGAGTATAATTCATCAATAAGAGGCTATTTCATAAGGAAGTTCGATTTATTTAGTTGAAAATTGTTGCAACATCTAAAATACATAGGTTCACCAGTGAATATAGGTACATTATGCCCAATATTTGAAGTGATCGATGCCAATTCATAGATTCCATGGATTAGATTGATTTTGTCTTTGACCCCTAATTACTAGCCATGGAAAACTCTACCTTGAAAATGTTCTCAAATTTTTAGGCAAGCACAAATAATTTGCAACAATAATCTCTATTGAAAGTGTTTACCCTGTAAAAGTTGCAATGGACAATCAACTTATAGTTTTAGTGCAGACCTATAGCATCCCTTTATAATAGCCCTAGGTCACCTCTAAGTCACCTTGCTTTCCTTCATTCTTAGACTGAAGACAGGTTCTTCTATCCTCCCACAAGTCGTTGATTTGTTTTGACCTCTAAGCCTAAGCCTAGGGTGGAACGATCCCTCCATCTCCTAGCTATTTTACACGTGAGCTTCAAACTCAACCATTTTTCTAGGAAGTGGCATAGAAAAAGGGAAGCTCCCTTTCACCAGTTCTTGCATATAGAGAGTTAGCACTACCAGTTTCAATTTCACTTGTGCCATTCTTGCTGATCCTTCTGCTCCACCAGGAGTTGACACTAGTCGCATTCCCCATAACCATTTCATATTCAACACCTTTACTACATCTAGCTACTCAACATTGAAAGGAAACATTGAACATACATTCAATTGAGTGTATATATAGAAATTTTTTTTACAAAAAAAAGGCTCAAAGGGTCCCTCTATCTCACTTTTATTTTTGTGTATATATATGTGTGTGTGTGTGTTTTTTTTTTGGGAAAGAAAATGATAAAATAGCTACAACACCATATTTTAACAAAGACTTGTTCAAATTGGTGAAAAATGGTGATACTGCTAGGTTGAAGGGATCTGAATGGGTGTTACAACATCAAATGTTACAACATTTTTAGTAGATTTAACATTGACAAATTTTATGGCACCTATCGTTACAACATGCGTTTTTACAACATATGTTGTAATGGTCACTGTTTTAGTAGTTTCAATAGTAAAAATTGTCATAGTATCAAATTTTACAACCGTTTAAACATTTTCAATAGTAATGGGTGTTAGAATGTCACTTGTTACAACATTTTCAATAGATTTAACATTGAAAATTGTTATGAAATTTGTTGTAACACCATTTGCTATTATAATATCTTGTGACAACCCCACCCATGGTTTTATCATAAAATTCATTGTAAATATTTTTTACAAATATTTGAAATTAAGAAAAAGGGACTAAGTCAAAGAGACACGGATTATAGATCTAGGGAGGAGGATTGCTTGCTTGGGAGGTTAAGGTTTTGTTGTGTATAAAATCTGAAATGTTTGGGACAGTTATTAAAAGATGTCTAGTCCATGAATTAATGAAATGGTTTTTAAAATTGAATGAACTCCAAAGAAGGTACACATGCCCATTCACTTCGGAACCTTTATAAGGAGAAGGGACAAGAAACCAAGAGGAGAATTTCATAATGCAATAAATAAAGGACGAAGTAGTAAATGCGAGCTAGATGAATAAGGAAAGGCACAGTATTCGAATTCATGCTGAAGGAGAGAGGAGACATAATTCAAGCAACAAAAAAACAGAGAAATATGGTTCGATCAGCAGGCAACAAAAAACAAGAGATAAGAGAAGGGGATTGACTCTCAGTTTCCTTGGAGGCTATGTGTTGATATGCCAGTATCTACAACCCTATAATAGTTTAGGGTTATTTTGAGGATGTGGGTTGAGATATGATCCCTAGAGCCTTGTAACAACTTGGGTCCCTAGAGGCTGCGGGTTGATATAAATTATCTGAAGCCCCATAATAACTTGGGTCCCTAAAGGTTGTGGGTTGGGATGTAATCTAAGGAAAATTGTAAAAAATTAGGCTCCTAGAGGCTATGGGTTGAGATGGAAGGCTCTGGAGCCTTGGACAACTTGGGAAGAGGATAATCATGCAACAACATCAAAAGAAGGCTTGATTAAAGACATTTATTACTACATTACTATTACAGTGGATCTTGGACTCCTTGGAAGGGAGTGAATCATTGTATGCACTTGGGGTGAGATAATAACATATGGAATTGATGTTCTGAGAAGATGACTACGTAAACTGGTGGGATTGAGGAAGAGGCCCTTTGGATTCCCCGTTTCCCTTGGCTAATAGTGTTCTAATACCTTAAGCAAGCACCCCCTCAAAATATGGAATTTGGCTCGGGGAGACAATTGCAAGTAAGCATGGCTACAACTGTCTATTTTTGGGTCGAGATTCCTTGTCCCATACTCATTTTCCTTACAACTTTAAATATAAGTATCTGTCTATGTTGCTTAAATATTAATGAACTTATGATGCATTTATGGTTGAAATGGTTTTGATTCTTTTAGCACTGTAACAACATTGTTAATGCGATGAACATGTGGATTCATATCTACGCAGAGATAACTTTATAGTTATGATAAATAAATGCATGCATAAACACATATGTCACACCTCCAAAATGAACAATGTTAATAAACAATTTGAACTAGTGTATACATCTGCAATGGAATGAAGTGTTGTGTTAAATGCTCATTACCACATTTCATAACATATACTCTGCAACAGAATGTGTAATGTTGTATACAATAAACTATCTTGAGTCATGTTCCTGAACTGAAATCATGTCTTGGGGAAAATGCTCATTCATAATGATTAACAACACCTATGTAAGTAATGCAAAGATGTCATGAAACACCACAAATAGTAGAAGGATCCATAAGGATCTAGAATAAAAACTTGGAACATTGGGTACACAAACCCTTTTTATTAACGAAAAATAAATACATAAGAGACCACCCACTTGGCAGGGTCTGTACATATACATGGATGTTCCTTCACTTTGCTATAAGGCCTTGAACCTATGAAAAATGCGTTGAGTCAATGCTGGAAGTGTTATCCTCCCTTTAAGTGTCGGAATAGCCAAAACCCATGTAGGAAGGCTTTTCCAACCTTGCATTATCAAAAACCTACATACCTTCTGCTTTCATCAAGGTGTAGCTAGCTCGGACTCGAAAGTATATGCATATCTCCATGAAGCTTATTACAAGCCTTATTTTAATCTTGGAACCTTTGGCATGTGGTAGGTGAGGTGGAGACCTTTCAAGAGTTCACACCCATCTAGTGGTAGGTAAGGGTTGAAAGAACACTTATTCCAACATGTGTGGGATTCCATGTCCAAGAACGGGGGATGCAGAAGGGATAGGAACTCCTTGGAGTTGGATTAGCTCAAGCTCATGAGGGGTGTCATAATAGGGCACCTTAATGAGCAATCAACATCATCACCAAGTACTGGTGTTGATCCGAACGTCTGTAGGACCTCTGAGTCAGAACCCTTGTCGAAATAACCAACTCGGGGAAATTATGGGTAGGTCGAGACTTTCTCTTAGACAGTCGTAAAGATACTCATCTAATGCATTTATTAAGGAAGGGTCAAGATCCCTTAAACTGAGCCATGGCATATATTTAAGGCAAGCTTGATGCAACACAAGAGGGAAAGACTTAAACTTATAATGAAAATTCCAAAAAACTTTATCCTTGCACCGATCCAAACCCTAGTTATGGAGACTCTTCATTGGAGTGACCTAATTTTTCCCTTAACACAATTGAATGAGGAAGTGACGATGTGGCCCAAAGGTACAAAATTGGAATAATACTGTAGAGGATTATGTGGCAGAGCTATGGGATTGATCGAGATGGTTTCAGTTGGGATGAGCTAGCTGACACGACAACACATAAGTCCTACGATTGGTTATAGGTGGACCCTCTTGACAGGTCGACGACAGGCTGATGTGGTGAGTGGAGGCCGTTGCATTTGACATGGCCTGATGTAGAGTATCTTCTCTAGTTGTGAGGCCCTTATGAGGAGTTGGGAAGTCAAGTAGAGTTCGGAGGAAATAAATAAATAAATATGTTTTACCCAATTTCTCTAATAGTATGAGGGGTTGGGTGATGTTATACATCCATTGTTACAAAATTTACTTCTCAATTTTCCTTTACCTACATTTGTGCTTCTCAATTTGTTTCCTTGATCCCCCAAGTGCTGATGTAGTGTTGGGTGGCATAAAAACCTCTTTGACTTCCCACAATTTTTACAACATCTGTTGTTACAACATCCACTATAATGGTCACTGTTTCAGTAGTTTCAATAGTAGCATTTGTTATATCATTAAATTTTACAACTATTTCAACATTTTCAACAATAATGGGTGTTACAAAAAGAACTTCTACAACATTTTAAACATATTTAACATCTACTGTTATAACATCCAATGTTACACCATGTGCTTCTCAATCCAACGTTACCTATGTTTATGATTCTCAATTGGTTTTCTTTGTTTAAAAGTGTAACTAGCTTCGATCTTCATAATGTAATGTGTAATTGTGATTTTATGTAATTGTTGTAAAGACGAAAAATAAAATAATTTTTTTAATGCTTGAATCATGGGTTTCATGATCAAGGAAATTTATTTTAGTTAAGGTTCCTATTGTGAACCTTTAGGTTTGTCATCAAGTCATAAAAGTATATTGAGTTTATTTCATGTATGGAAGACCCTTCTTGGGCATGTTACAAATATATGTAAGTCATTAAAAGAGTCAAAGAGACCTTCCAAGACCAAGCTCAAGCATCTACCTCAAGTTGTCCTTAGATGAAATTATGAAACTTCACCAAAATACTTGTCGGCTCACCCAAAATTCAAGTTATCTTATTTGATGGGAAAACCACTATAAATAGGCAACTCAACCTCCACTTGAAACAAAAATTTTCGTTCAAGGATAAGTCTACAATAAAGAAGTGCGATGATCATACAAGGAGACCTTTATCCAAGAAAAGGAATAAGGAACATAATTACCATAATTTCTAATCTATCAATGGGATAATCCACTTCACACGTGCGAGGAAAGGGTGTTGTCCAGAATAGAAGAAGCCAAGGTTTTACTGTGATACTTGAAGACTGAATCAAGGAGAAGATTGAAGTGCATCACAAGCTGAGTTGTTAAGGAATAAGCCTCCAACTAAAGTGAAGGAAATCAAGGAAAAACATAAGGTCATCACGTACAAGTATTTCTAATTTAGGGCCGATAAGTTGTAGGCCTGAAGCAAATCAAGATATGAAAGGAAGTCGAAGCAAAAGGAAGGAACATGCAGTTGAATATTGTTGACTCTATTAAGAAATAGAGGGAAATATAAGAATCTTGGTGTCATGGTCTTGGAGGAGTCACATAGGTCAAGGTTCTTGGTCTTGGTATTCATCAATTGAAGTCTCTATTAATAAAAAGAATTCATTTTCGTTTTCCTCTCAAGTGGGAGAGGTTTTTTCCCTAGTTGATTGCCTATGTTATGTGTCTCTTGTCTCGTTATTTTTTATGCTTTGGTGGCTGTTTGATGAAGAAGAACACTATAGTAATCTAAATAAAGAGAAGATCATAATATATTGAAGTAAAAAGCATTCACAAGCACTTATCATTAATAAAAGAGAAATCACTTAACATTGATACCCTATATTTCTAAACATTATTGACCCCCCAAGTGCTGGTGTAGTGTTGGGTGGAAAAAACACGTCTTTGTCTTCCCACTTTCAAGATTTAACAATAAAGATGAAATGGTGTGCTATTACAAATTATATTATGACATCTAACATTTGTTGTTACAACATCCGCTGTTACAACATATGCTTCTTAATCTGTTGTTACCTATGTTTGTGCTTCTCAATTTGTTTTCTCGATCCCCTAAGTGCTGGTGTAGTGTTGGGTGGAAAAAAAAACTCTTTGGCTTCCCACTTTCGAGCTATGAAAATCAATGTGAATTGAATTTCTACCCCGTCTATTATTACAACATCTGCTATTACAACATCTATTGTAATGGTAACTGTTTCAGTAGTTTCAATAGTAACAGTTGTTATAACATCAACTTTTACAACAAATTCAATTTTTTCAACAGTAATGGGTGTTACATCATTTCAACAAATTTAACATTGATATGTTGTTATGGCATCTATTGTTACAACATCTACTATTACAAGATCCATTGTTACAACATTTGCTTGTCAATACACTGTTACCTATATTTGTGCTTCTCAATTTGTTTTCTTGATCTCCTGAGTGTTGGTGTAGTTTTTTGGTGGTAGAAACACCTCTTTGGCTGCCCACTTTCAAGCATTGACAAGCAAGATGAAATTCCTTGCCGTTACAATATCTATTGTTATAACGTATTAGTTGCAACTTATTTGAAATTTTATTATCATATGTGGAATTTGATATGATGTAATATGATTATTGTTTCATTTCATATGTTGTAATATTAGATATATAAAAAAAGTTAATTATTAAATGAAATAAATAATAACTTTTCATTCTGAATGATTTATTATTATTATTCCAGATCAAGAATCTTCCAAAAGATCTGAATGATCCTCATCACATAAATCCATATCACATTGGGTATGATGCTAAGATGGAAGATATGCTCATGATGACACATATACATATGACAACGAGGCTGATGCTGATACAAAATATGATAACGATGATGATGCTACTCATGATCACGATGGTGATGATGATCTTGAGGCAGTTGTTGGCAGCAACTAGTGATAGTCATGATCATATAGACTGCTTCATGGATCATTTGTAATATATTGTTATGATTTTGATTTTCATGGTTACTATCATATGTATCATTTTCACGGCCTCCTCAACCATATTATTGAGTTGTATCTTTTTGGCATGTATCTTTTTGACTTATATCATTTGGACATAACATATCATATTGACTTTTATAATTTTGTCTTACATAATTCATCAGTTTTATTTATATCATTTGTACATGATGTCAAATTTTGACTTATGTTGACTGTTGGACATGCATCATTTTCACATGTTATTGATCTACTCATATATGTGATTTTCACTTGTTTTAGTTATATATGATGATGATCTTGTCAGTATTGACTTGTCAATTTTTACATGTTGAAAGTGGTTAACGAATTGGATGCATATTTATTACGTATGATGGTTTTGATTTACTGCTCATGATGGATGTTTTCAAATTCAATTAAATTATAGATATTTGACTCCCTTGTTTTAATTATATATTACGATCATGTTACAATAATTATCTTGCTATTTTATATATACAGGATGTTGTATATTCTATTTTTATGGAGATTTAATACGTATAATTATGTTGTTAATTTGTATGGATGTCTATTTCCCTAAAAAATCTTTATAAATGTTATCCTATAAAATATTTCAAATTCATTCGTATGATGTTTAATCATATAACTTATTTAAGAGACATGATATATTTAACTAATTAAATTGAAATAAAACATATTGATTTAAATATATGAAAAACAATAATAATTTTTGGAAGCAAAAAAAAAAGCAACAATGGAAGCCAAATTGGAAGCCACATTAGAAGCAAAGCAGGAAGAAAAAATGGAAGCAAAATAAGAAGCCAAAATGGACGTAAATCCTGGTGTTATTATTGACGCTTGGAAGAAAAAAAATAAGCAACAATGGAAGACAAATTGGAAGAAAAATTGAAAGCCACAATAGAAGCAAAATTGTAATCCATACTAGAAGAAAAACTAGAAGTAAAATTGGAAGCCACACTAGAAGCAAAACGAGAAGAAAAATTGGAAGCCATAATAAAAGAAAAAATAGAAGCCACACTAGAAGCAAAACTGGAAGAAAAATTAGAAGCCACACTAGAAGAAAAAATGGAAGCAAAACAAGAAGCAAAACTGGGAAATAAACTGGAAGCCAAACCAAGAGCCAAATTGAAAGCAAATCCCAACATTATTTCTAGCGATAAACTAGCACTATTCTCGACTCTATTATTGGTGCTCTTTCTAGAGCTTTTTTCACCATTATTCCTAGTATTATTTATGATGTTATTTCTGGTGCAACTTGATTTTGGGCACTATTTCGGGTGCTATTTCTAGCACTATTTTTCTAGCGCTATTCTAGGCGTTATTTATGATGTTATTTCTAGAGAAATTCATGACACCAAATTAGGTGTTATGATAAACATACCTGGTTGCACCCATTTTTTCACTGGGAAAGGTGTCCAATTCATGAACAAAAAAGCACTAAATTCTGACACTATTTTAGGTTTTATTTTCCTGTTATATTAGATTGGTAGTTAGAGCCTCCTTAAGTATCCCAACCGGGACCGTTCACCTCTATGAAACCTCCCGCCACTAGGTGGCACTACCATATTATTTCTCTTACTTATCTAAAATACTTTTCCATACCCTATGATAATATCCACATCGTCCTTTGTTGCCCCTTCAGACACCACAAAAATAAAATAAGTTAAAATCACACCCTTGAAACTGAAAAAACAAATGGAGAGAAACTAGAGATTTAAGGGAGCTAGGGTTTGTACTAGATGGTTACCAGGAAGGTTGAACTAAATAATGTGCGCACCAAATCTCTCCCACCAGTCGACATGTGTGTTGGAAATGACTTGTGCATCCTTAGAGAAGAGGGAAAAGGTAGTGTAGTCCAATAGAGGGAAGGCGCCCAAAAATTCATCTATCAATCTCATAAACAATAATGGGTCGAAGAGGCTACCACATCTGAAGAAGGAATCCAATAGGCTCAAACCATCTAGCTGGGGCTCGTTCCTCCATGTATGCAGCTTTGTTCTACTGGTACAATCGCCGTAGCCAACAATACAATGCAACACACACTAGTTCTTGTTAGAAAAGTGCTTCGACTTGACTGGCCATGTGTCAATTTTTGATTCAGAGGAGGACGATGAAAATAAAAATATTTGATGTCTGCCCAACCAAATCCCACAAAGGAACACCTATCATCATAATTATAATAATATTGTAAAATTCTAATATGAATTTTATTATACCAATTTTAATATTCTTCACAATTTTGAATAAAAAATGATAAACTTACTACATCAAATTAAAATTAAAAAAATAATAATTTACCTGTACAACAATGTACAATTACATATCATAAAAGATAATGTTTATAGTATTTTTAGTAAAGTTTAATATTAGATAGATTTGTCGTGAATTAGGTAGTAATTTTTGTAATGTTTCAAGTAGGTACCCTATCACATCAACTTTGATGTTTTGGATAGTTTCAAGCCACAATATTTTATTTAATACAAATATTAATAATAAATATTTTAGGATTATGTTTTTTCTTTTCAAATTTATGTATTACCTAAAATAAATTATATAGTATTTTGAATAAAGTTTTAGTTTTAAATGAATTTGAATATTATAAATGTAAGTGGAATTTTGATGTTTTTATAACGTTTCAAGTAGAAAACTTAAGCTAATTCCTATATATTATACAAACTCGTCTTAAATGTGAGTTGTTAGTGCACGGTTTTGCCAAAAGTACATTATGGTTCCATGAGCATGAGTATTGCATATGGAAACTTTATGTATCTTTGACGAAACCGTGAGCATGAGGGATCATACTTATCAACTCATATTTAAGGAGAGTCTATATAATATATATATGTTATTTAAAACTTATCACATTAAGGTTTGAGGGAAAACATTTATGGAAAATATATTGAGTGATTAACATGTCTCCTATTTTGAAGATGGTTCAATTCAATATAATCCATAACACTTTTATCGTTATCAAAAAATATATCTATAGTGTCTTTGAACCTTGATGGGGAACTACAACATCATGCATTAGGAACCAACAAACTCCATGAACTCTCGTATATATTTACATCAATTTTTTTTTATAGATACAATATTATCTCTAAAAAGGTTGTGATGAAAAAGAATTTATGATGGTACCACTTAAGTGTGTTGATGAGGGCAAGATGAATGTGGGAATAAATATGTCGTATGCCTTATCTATTCATTGGATGGAGCTCCAGTGGTTTAAAAAAAATGGAGATAACATATATTACTTCGACATGATGAAAAATGAAGAGAAAGTCATTAAATTGAGCGTAAACTGGTCAAATGCATTTACTCCAGTGCTTGTATGATGAAGTGCCATCCTTCCCACCTAGATTCTATTCCTGTAAGTGGCATAAAAAAGATTTGTGCTTCTACAAAATATAGTTTTCCCAAGGCACCATCCTCGAAATGAGGGGAATATGATTTATCCTAGGTACCATCCTCATAATGAGGGGAAGTTCCTAATGGGTTTCCATGGAAAATTCATTACGTAAAAGAATACAAATACAAATAAATAAATGAGCATAAATTAATTAATGTTTACTGTTATGATCCTTTTGAATGCTGCATAAGATTCTCACTTAGAATCTCAATATCCACTGGATTAAGTAAGGTAGATGATCAAGAATAATGGCATCAAATATAAAAGAGAAACCTTAATCCTTATTGGATGTGAAGAGAGATGAATAACTTGGATTGAAGGTAGTGTGTAAGAGGAGAACATAATTATCATTGGATCTTGCTGAAATCTATCATTGAAAAATAATATTGATATTCTTTGGAGTATTTCAAAAGTCCCTCGTGATCGATCAATGTATATTATGAAGGAACAATGATTTGTGATATATAAGACTTGACAAAAGACATGAGTGTTAAAATACACACATCCTTTGGCCATATCAACAAGAAGTTGTGAGAGATAAAAAGGAAAAAATTATAAATCCAATGAATCTTCACCAAATGGACCAATTGGAGATTAAAAATTATGGGATTAAAGAAGGAACTCAATCGTGGAAGCAAATAACATGAAAATGGATCAAATGTTGAGAAGTGATTATCGTAATTATGGAAGGCACAAGAACAAAAGGATTGAAGACGTAGTTGAGAAGGGTTTTTTTTGTTGTTGGATTGAATCTATTATTTTTCATCCATCTTGATGCTTTTAGAGTGGAAACTTTGAAGGAATAAAATCAAAGGGCCATTTTTATCAATGGGTCCTAATTTGGTGAATTGGGGTTTGAAACCTTGTTGAGGCATTTTGAGGCATTAAATGAAGTTTTTTGGGGTCAAAAATCTCTTTCTTACACAAGAACCCCTAGCATTGATCTACGCTCAAATATCTTTCCAATGATTCAAGAAGAACGTCAAATAGAGTTTGTGTACTAAATTTATGCCTCCTTCAATTTGATCTATCATGCTTGATCACCATAATTCAAGAGGATGCCACATCATCCAATTACCCATGGAAAATGGGCTAGCCACGTGGGGAATATGAAGAATACTCTTGAAGGGTTGAGTTGTAACTCATGTTGAGAGTTGAATGGGTCAAATCTAACCCTTAGTTAACTAGCTATTGAAATGTGCTATAACTTGACCACTAAAAAGAAAGATAATTTCATTTTATTCAAGTATAAATATAATAAATTTCTTATTTAAAATTTTGCAATATTAGTTATAATAATAACTAAGATAATATAAACTAAAATTAAATAATATTATTATAATTAGAATAAAGCCAAATATTGCAAAATATTAAAGTGGAAAGAAATTTAAAGAAATGATTGAAACCAACTAAACTAAAACACAAATCATATTCAAGTGATATGTGTTACAAGGAGAAATAAAATACCATTTGCACCAAAAGGGTGCAAAGACATGCTGATAGAAGTGTAGATGAATTTAGAGTGTTGTAGAGGAAACACTACAGGAAACAAAGGATGTGGACGTGGAAGCAATGATGAAGGAGGATAAAGTATTGGTAAAGTAGAGATTTCCAAGTGGGTAAGGTGCATAATATAATATGAAATATATCATATTTATATCACCGAACTCATAACTAAACTAGAATAAATCCTCGAGGAGACACCACTATGATATTCTACTTTTTTCTCTAAACAACAACCTGGAGATTATGGATTATGATGAGAAGTTGTTTGGATGGGGGAGAAAAAAAAACAATTGAGAAACCTACATTTCATATGGTGATAAAAAACCTAAACGAATTGAATTGGTGTCCTTCTCTACTGCAATTTAAATAATCCCTGTGCATTTTTTATCATGTTGTGATTTTGGATGGGCAACAAATGAATTACCTTATCCCATTCTTGTTTCAAAGTTTAGAAAATGAACCTTGGAGGACTAGATAGGCTAAAAAGGACAACAATTTGTTTTCAATCAAAATGTAGAAAATTTGAAAACTTGATGCCTATTGGAATTTCAAGGAAAAGCAGAAAAGATATCCTCAACTCCATTTCATTGTTATAACTCATCTCCATCTTAAATAAACTTAAATCAAATTAAATAAAAATTAAATAATTACATACTTATGCATGCGATAATTAAATATAAAACAAATAAATATATGTAAGTTCATTTTATATGCGGATATATCAAGCATTTATTTTTTTAATACTTTTTTTTTTAATATAAAGAAATTAATACATAATAAAAGATTAAATAATATATGTATATTAAAAAATTTACTCTTTTTCATATAATATTTTCGAAGGAAAGAAATCAATGTGTAATATTCTGGATAGAAATAAACAACAATATAATGCACATAAACAAGAAACTACAGCAACTAGAGAGACATCACATGAACAAAACATCATATGGAGAACGCTAAGCCATTTTATTAAATACTGAAAGATAAAAGGAGTACAAAGGTGATCAGAATGATGGAACCTTGGCTTGCACTAGGCAAGCGTAGGAATACTCTCAGAATGAATCATGGAATGACTGCTCCCTCAATGACTGTGTAATCTCCAAGATGCTAGTGCTGGTGCCGGTGCTACTGTTGGAATAAACTGAATCTTTGGGGCTTCTCCCCACCTGGGAAAATTATGAAACTTGGGGAATGACCTCTCCAACCAATACCGAGAAAAGCCCAAAGAGCTTTTCGAAAATGGCTGACCTCCAAAAATGACCTCCCTTAAGGTACCACGCTGTCACAATGATAAAAGCTGGCCCTGAATAATCTGCTGCAAAATATGGCCTCCAACTATACCAAAATGATGGAATAAGTAAGGGTTTACCCCTTTCCAACTCTCCCGAGCTGAATCCCCTAATAAACCCTAAATCCAAAATCTCCTCCTCCAAAGACTATGTCCTCCCTCTCACTAATTGCGTTGTCTCTGCAAGTGAACAATCTCAGTTGTGGCTACTCCAACTCTGTTTGTCAAAACAAGGATAGAACTCCTCACCTGAGCATGCACTCGAAGTCCCCCGGGGCTGAGGTTGGGATATTCGCACGGAGACACCCGGTGTGCTAAATAGCACTTGCAGAATTTTCGCAATAGAAAAAGCGTGCTCAATGTCAAAAGACAAATAACATAGATGAATAATCGAATAATCAAAATGAGGAGCCTCTCTCCATTTTATGTTTGGAGAGCCTTTCTCTCACCTAGGCCCCATCACCAACTGTGCTGTCTCCTTGAGCCACGCTGTCCCTCTAGCTCTGCACTGACTTGGGCCCATGTTGCCCATGCTGACATCTCCTCCACGCTGCCACTTTGTCCTCTAGGCCCCACGCTACCAATTAATCATGTCTCCAAGTGACTTTAGGAAATTCTTTTATCCTAAGTGTGAGTTAAGTGTCCCTCTTCACCCACTTTATTTCTAACTTAACTTTATTAAAGTGAAATAGTCAAAAATTCATATTTCCAATTAGCTATTGCTAATTGGGAATATTATAGTCCTCCCCGGTAAAACGTTGGTTGTCCTCAAGCAACTGCAATGATGGATGTTGTAGAATTTTCTCACTCTCCCAAGTGGCATCCTCATCCGGTAGATTCCTCCATCTCACCAAATATTCCTTAACTACCCTATTTCGTAGCTGTCTCTCCCTAGTGTCAATAATGGCCTCCGATTGCAGCACCAAATTCCCCTCATCATTTGTGGGCGGGAGCTCCTCAGTTGCAGCCACTTACCGTCCCAGTGCCTTCTTCAGGCATGACACATGGAAAATATTATGAATCCTGCTACCAGTGGGCAAACCCAACTCATATGCAACCTCCCCGATCCTGCGTGTCACCCTGTATGGTCAATAAAAGCGGGACTTGGGCTTCTCATCCCCTTTCTGCTTCAGCGTGGATTGCCGATATGGTTGAAATCATATGTAGACCAAGTCCCCTACCTCAAACTGCCTCTCAACTGGCCCTTGTCGGCATACAAATTCTGTTGATTTTGTGCTGTAGCTATGTTATCCTTAAGAGCCCATAGTATATCCTGACTCTCTTGGATCCAATCCTTGGCCCTAGGGGCCTTGCTAGCACCAAACATCACGTCAGAAAAGATAAAGCATGATACCCATATAAAGCATAAAATGGAGACATACCGATAGACATATGGTGAGTGGTGTTATAACAGTGCTCCCCCAAGTGCAACCATTGTAACCATGCCTTTTACTGTCTGCTGACATAGTTTCGCAAGTAGCCTTCTAGCCAATTGTTCACTATCTCCGTCTGTCCATCCATTTGTGGGTGATAACTAGTGCTCAAGGTCAACTTGGTGCCCCCAAATGGAAAATTTCCTGCCAAAACCCGCCCATGAAGCGGTTATCCCTGTCACTGACAATGGTCTTTGGGAGACCATGCAATCTGAAAACATTCCCGAAGAAAAACTCTGCTACCTGTGCTGCAGTGTATTGTGCTGATATAGAAAAGAAGTGTGCATAATTTATCAGCCGATCAACAACTACCAATATGAAATCCTTGCCCTGTAGAGTGGGCAACCCTATGATGAAATCCATCAAAATACTCTCCCATTTTCCCTCTGGTATGGTAAGAGGTTGCAGTAAACCCGCCGGATGGTTCATCTCCCCCTTATTGTGCTGGAAAACTTCGCACTCCCTCACATGTCGGAGTATGTCCTCCTTGAGGTCCTTTCATGAGAACCTCTCTCTGATAGCCCTATAGGTCTTGGTGAACCCCTGGTGGCTTGATAGTGGAAAATCATGTGAGGCGTGCAATATATTCTCCTTGAGCTTGGAGCCCCCGGTCAAGAAGATCCTGTCCCTGAAGTAGATCACCTCATCCATCACCCTGTACCTGTCATTTGTAACCTGTCTGTACAACACGTCCCAAGAAAAACGGTCCTTGAAGTACTCTACCAACAACTGAGCCCTCCAGTCTGTATCTAAACTCATCAAAGACAACGCTGTCCATCTACGCGTAAGTGCATTGGCCACCATGTTGTTCTTCCCCTTGACATACTTGATGTCGAAATCATATGCCTGGATCTTGCTGACCCACTTCTGCTGCCTCTCCTGCAACTGCTTCTGCTCTAGAAATAATCGTAGACTATTGTGGTTAGTCCTCACTCTGAACCTGTTCCCCACTAGGTACTGTCAAAATTTGGCCAATGCATGCATGATGGCCAACATCTCCTTGTCGTATATAGCATACAAACTCTCATGTGGCAATAGCTTCCGACTCTCGAAAGCTATGGGTTGGCCTCCCTGCATCAAAATTTCACCTATCCCATCCCCTGATGCATCACACTTTAGGACAAAAGGCTACGTGAAATATGGAAATGCCAAAACTGGACAGCTGCTCATCAGCTCCTTGAGCCTGTTGAAAGCCCTCTGCGCTGTGTCAGTCCAACTGAATGCCCCCTTTTTGGTAAGGTCTGTAAGGGGAGCAGCAAGTTGGGAAAATCCCTTGACGAACTTTCGACAATAGGTGCAGATACCTACAAACCCTCGAAGCTTCGTCACATTCTTCGGCTCTGGCCAATCCCTGATGGCCTTGATCTTCTCCTTGTGGACCCTCAGTCCATCCACCCCAATGATGTGCCCCAAGTAGAGCATCTCTGTCAGCCCAAACTTGCATTTGGAGAGCTTAGCATAAAATTTTTTCTCCTCCAATATGCGCAATACAACCTCAATATGCTGTAGGTGCTCCTCCCATGTCCTGCTGTAAATCAAGATGTCATTGAAAAACACTAACACAAACTTCCTCAAGTGACTACGAAAGATGTGATTCATGCATGATTGAAAAGTGGCAACATTGGTCAACCCGAAGGGCATCACCAAGAACTCAAAGTGACCATAATGACATATGAAAGCGGTCTTGGGAGCATCCTGCTCTCTCATGCGAATCTAGTGGTACCCAGATCTCAAGTCAATCTTCAAGAAGAACTTAGATCCCCTCAACTCATCCATCAACTCATCTATCCGTGGAATGGGGTACCTATTATTCATGGTCTTCTTTTTGAGATCTCGGTAGTCAATGCACATCCTCAGTGTGCCATCCTTCTTCTTCACCAATACTACTGAAGAAGGAAAGGGGCTAGTGCTAGGACAAATGTGCCCAAGAGCTAAGAGATCATGAATGGCCCTCTCAATCTCATCCTTGTAGGCCTTAGGATGCATATAGGGTGTAGTGATGACAACTTGGATGCCCTGCTCCAGCTCGATAGTGTGCTCAAATCCCTGATTTGGTGATTGCCCTGGTGGTATATCTCCAAAAATCGTGGCATATCTGTCTAAAATGGAATGTACATCTGGGTGTACGGCCTGCCCTGTAGACCCTGCCTCTGAAACACACAGCTCCACTGCCCACTCTATGTCTCCCTTCCGGAGATCTGCCTCCATTCGGTGTGCTGAAACTGTCTATGGTGGGTAGGTGTGCATACCCTGAATCTTCTCTTGCCTCTTGGTCCTCTTGTCCATCCACTCCATCTCCAAGGTCTCCTAATCTCTGGTGACCTTCCCCAACGTGATCAACCACTGCACCCCCAGTGTCTACTGGAATGTCCACCACAAAGAAGTGATCTGTCATGGTGTAAGTCCCCATAGTCACTGCCAAGGCTGGCACATACCTGGCACACTACATGGTCCTGTCACCTGGAACCAGTACCGAAAACCCATCAAAGCTCTCTGTTGGTATGCTCCTCCGCTCTACCAACTGGGCATTAATAAAATTATGGGTGGCCCCACTGTCCACTAATACTGAAACACGTTGTCCCCGTACAGTACCTCGGACATGCAGTGTCAAGTATTTGGGAACCCCTCGCAAAGAAGCAAGGGCTCCCCGGTAGGTGCAAATGCCGCACCTCCCGCTCTTGGTGGTGGAGGTGGTAGATGATATCCTCTTTGCGCGGTACTGCTGCCTCCTACCTCTATCTCCTCATACTCCTCCTCTTCCTCGCTACTGTCAGAGAAAATCCTGATGAAAAGTGCCTTCTCCACAACACAACGGTGTCCTAGTGCCCATGGCTCCTGGCATGTGAAACATAGCCTCTTCTACCTTACATCTCTCCTGGTCTTGTCATCCAAATGCCCTCTACTCCAGTTCCCCTTTGGAGGTGGAACCCTCATGTCCTTCCCCTTCAGCTGAAATTTCGGTCTCTAGGGGAAAGGAGCTCTAGTCTGGGGTAGTGCATCCTGCAAGTCTCGAGTCCTCCCAACTACGTTATGGAGTGTGGCTGGCCTCGTCGATCTAACTAACCCTCGAAGAGGCTATGCCAATCCATCTATGAACATATAGATCATCTTGGTTGCGGATAAGTCATGCACCATCACGGAGAGTCTCAAGAACTCTGAAATGTATGTGTTTGGACTCCCGGTTTGCTTGAGCTTAGTCAACTCAACAAAGTGCTCCTTTGGATCCCTCCAATCAAATCGCTCTATCAACCTCTGTGTAAATTCAGCATATGCTGTCACCCCTGAGTGCCCCAGCATAGCCATCCCGTGAAACCACCAGTCATGGGCCTCGCCCTCCAGGTGTAGCGTTTCCACCTTGATGGCCTCTGTCTCTGCCATCTGGTTAAGATGAAAATATATATCCAACTTCTCCACCCAAGCCTTTTCCAAAAACTTGGATGACCCATCAAATGTCAGTAGATAAAATCTGCCTACCGTGCGCTACATCCCCATCCTGTGAATTCCTGTTTCCCCTGTGATGGTTGCAGGGTCTGCTGTCCCTCTTGAGCTATACAAAATCATGGAATGTGAGGGCATCTCTGAACTCGTGTCCATATGACTGATACTCGGCAAAGTAATCTCCCATGTGAGTCGGTTCCTGCTCCTGCTGTGCTCCAGCCCTAGTGTCTAAGGTAAGAAATGTGGGCATCATGGAAAATGGAGGTGTATGTGATGTCATCTACTGCGCTGTGAGGTGGTCCTGCAAATGATGGGATGCGCTCGATCCCTCTCCGATACAGAAACCTCTTTGGGTTTCACACTGTCTAGATTTTAGAGTGAAAATTTGCCCCATATCTTCTATCCGCCTCGACAAATCCAACACTGATTTGAGGAGAAGTTCACTGAACTCCTTCCTGTCATCTCTTTCCTCCACCATTGGTTCCTCCTCTTTTGCATCCAATACTAGAACGCATTCACCTTCCCCGAAAGTGATCTCTAATCTCTGCTCTTGGTCTTTATACTTCCTTCCTCGGTAACAGATGTTCGGTTTTCCTACTGGTGTCATAGACAATCTGCTCCACATGCTGAGCCAAGTCTATGAGCTCTGATACCACTGTAATATTCCGGATATAAATAAACAACAATATAAAGCACATAAACAAGAAACTACAACAACTAGAGAGACATCACATGAACAAAACATAATATGGAGAAAGCTAAGCCATTTTATTAAATATTGAAAGATAAAAGGAGTACAAAGGTGATCAGAATGATGGCACCTTGGCTTGCACTGGGCAAGCGTAGGAATACTCTCAGAATGAATCATGGAATGGCTGCTCCCTCAATGACTGCGTAATGTCCAAGCTGCTGGTGCTGATGCTGTGCTGTTGCTATTGTTGGAATAAATTGAATCTTTGGGGCTGCTCCCCACCTCATAAAATTATGAAACTTGGGGAATTTCCTCTCCACCTAATACCCAGAAAATCCCAGAGAGCTTTTCGAAAATGACCTCCCTTGAGGTACCGTGTTGTCACAATGATAAACGCTGGCCCTGAATAATCTACTGCAAAATATGGCCTCCAACTCTACCAAAATGATGGAATAGGGAAGGGCTGACCCCTTTCCAACTCTCCCGGGCTGAATCCCTTGATAAACCCTCAATCCAAAATCTCCTTCTCCAAAGACTGTGTCCTCCCTCTCACTGACTGTGCTGTCTCTGCAAGTGAACAATCCCAGCTTTGGCTGCTCCAACTCTCTTCGTCAAAACAAGGATAGAAGTCCTCACCCGAGCAGGCACTCGAAGTCCCCCGTTGGGATCTCCACACGGAGACACCCGGTGTGCTGAACAACACTTGCAGACTTTGCTCAACAACAAAAGCATGCTCAATGTCAAAAGACAAATAACATAGATGCATAATCGAATGATCAAAATGAGGAGCCTCTCTCCCTTTTATGTTTGGAGAGCCTTGCTCTCACCTAGGCCCCATCACCAACTGCGCTGTCTCCTTGAGCCATGTTGTCCCTCTAGCTCTGCGCTGACTTGGGCCCACGCTACCCATGCTGACATCTCCTCCACACTGCCACTTCGTCCTTTAGGCCCCACGCTACCAATTAATCATGTCTCCAAGTGACTTTAGGAAATGCTTTTATCCTAAGTGTGAGTTAAGTGTCCCTCTTCACCCACTTTATTTCTAACTTAACTTTATTAAAGTGAAATAGTAAAAAATTAATATTTCCAATTAGCTATTGCTAATTGGGAATATTACACAATGTCTCTCTCAAGTGTATACTCAAGATTTTACAAGGTTGAAAGCCAAATAACAATATTCAAAACATTATAATTCATGGTGTTACTAATGAGCCTTTGAACCTAGTTGGAGAAGATAACAACCTTATACCCAACAACCCTATATAAATCCAATTGAAAAAAATTGATCTTCTTAATATCCAATACAACTATATTTAAAATAGATTGAAAATATTATCACTCAATTATAATACTTTTATTATTATTTTTTAAATTATAGCATAATTTTTCCTATATTTTATTATTTTAATTAAATTAAATTTAACTTGTAATTATATTTAAATATAATCCATATGAACTTATATATATTGATGAATTACTAGAGAGATATATTATTGATAAAAAAATTACAAGCAAATATCATTTAACAATTTGACATATAATTATTAAACTAATAACTTAAAAGGCTTACATTAACAACTTCAAAAATTCAACAGTTTGATATATAATTGTTAAACCAATAACTTAAAAAGTTTACTTTAACAACTTGAAAATTCATATAGATATTTTCAATATTAAATTTAATGAGCATGAAAGAAAATTAATTTTACATCATCTTTAAAAATATATAATATTATATATTAAAATATATGAAATGTATTATATTTTATTTTTAAAATACAAAAAATAACTATAAAAATTTAATGATTAAAAAGTTAAGGTTTTAATTTAATTAAAAGTTAAGGTTTTAATTTAATTAAAGTTAAGGTTTTAATTTAATTATTTATAAATTAGAAATATTAGAAAAAATAAATTATTAATTTTATTTTATTTTTAAATTTATAATTTCAATGCTTTATTTAGTTGTCTTTTTAGTTATTTAAATATAGCTATAAAAAAAAATTCAATATATAAATATAAAATAGTTAAATTATAAAATATATAGTTGAATTACTTAATATTTTTGTTTTACTAAAAATTAAAGAGATAATTTTACTTGAGATTAATTTTTTTTTGTTTTTTTTTTTAATTTGTATTTTTAGAATAAATAAATATCATCCTTTAAAAAACTTCTAAATTAATTTAATTTTTTAGTTGAATTTCAAACAATATTGCTTGTAAAATAAATCTAAAAATTAAAAAAATTTAAAAAATTTAAGCTATTTTTATGATAAAAAGCTTCTTAACACTATATTACATTTCAATCAAAATCACTTAAAAAAATAGTAGTATAAAGATAATAATGTTAGATTAAACTATTACAGATTATGAATGTCACTAGATAAACCAATCCTATCTAAATTTAGAGAAATTAATAATATAATTAAATATATTAAAACATAATGTATTATAAATTTCCCATTAACCCTAGTTTTAATATTTTTTTATTATAATTACTTTTAAAAAACACTATATTTACATTGTTAAAATAAAAATAAATTTACAAATATATAATTTGATTTGAAAGTTCATTGTGAAAAAATTATAATTATTATTATATTAAAAATTTAAATAATAAAAAATAATTTATTTTATAATATTGTATATGATGAAGATGATTACTGTCTTCTAAGGTCTCCAAGGTCTCTATAATTTATTGGTCATTAAGAAGATACAAGAATAATTGGAATTCTTTAACAATTTATTTCTATACTTAAAAAGAATTGACATATCCAAGCAACATAGTTTTGCTAATTTAAAAAATTTGTAATGTAATAAGTATTTTGAAAACTAAACAGAATGTGAGGATAAGATGGATAACCCATGAAGAAGAGTATTTCAGTTTCATCCCTCTTAGTGTTGTATAGGTGATAGATTCTTTCAGAAGACATTTTTGGAATCTACAAATGCTCAATTTCACTATAAAGCTTATAAGAACTAACCTTTATTTTGATGATAATACTAGTCAAAACCAAAAGACAGATTTGACTTGAAAAATTAAAGTTTTTCACCTCCCTTTATATATTCATTAAATTTTAATTTCAAATTGTATATAAATATTAAATATTTTATAATTTATTAATTCATTCAATAAATTATAAATATTAAATGATATATCCCAATAAAATTTTTACTATAAAACTTATAAAAACCAATCTTTATTTGGACCATAATACTAGTCAAAATCAAAAAACAATTTTGATTTTCAAAATTAATAATTTTAGAAATTTAAGTTTATCACTTTTCCTTAATATATTATTGAGTTTAATTTTAAATTATATATAAATATTTTCCTTAATATATTTATTGAATTTAATTTTAAATTATGTATAAATATCAAGTATTTTTATAACTTATAAATTTATTAAATAAATTATAAATATTAAATGATATATCCCAAATAAATTCTATTAAACAAAATTCATCATAAACAATATTAATAATATATTTATTGAGTTTAATTTTAAATTGTATATAAATATTAAATATTTTTATAACTTATAAATTTATTAAATAAATTATAAATATTAAATGATATATCCCTAAATAAATTTTATTAAACAAAATTCATCATGAGCAATATTAATAAAATATATTATATACCAGCACACACTACTATAACATTAATAATTCAAAAATATGATATACAACACATGCTACGTGTATTTTTTTCTCTCCAAATTAACAATATTTAGAGAATGGAAGATAAGTTATGAACAAATTAATAAAGAACATATAATTCCCAAAATGTAATAAAATATAGTCCTGGAATCTGTTGTTTGTACATGATGGAGGACGAAGATAATACTCACATGTTTTATAAATGTACATTTGCAAAGAAGGTATTAAGGCTGATGTGTGAGCATATTAGGATGCTAGGACCTATCATGGAGAATACCGAGGACTTTATAAACTGGTGGAGTAAGAAAAATAAAAACTACAGAAACATACCGACACTTTATCACTGGTTTATATGGTGTAACAGGAACCATAGGATTTTTAGGGGAATTAATGGTAACCCTTGGGGGACCGTTGACAACATCATTTTCCTCTGGGAAAGTCTCAGAACTGAACCTACTTCCACTCGGGATCTCTCTTGTCGTATGAGACTAGTGGAAATTCAATACCCTGCTGGGTTCTTCGATGGGGCTTCTCAACATTCTAATTGTGGATGTGGGCTTTGGTTGAGAATCTCTGCTACTTGTCACTATAAAATATACTGGTCGGGGGAGGGGGGTTTGGCACCAACATGAGAGCAGAGATCCTCGCTCTTTGGGGTCTACTTTGGATAGCTTCTCAACTTTGTATTGATGATCTCTGGGTGTTTGGGGATTCTAAGATATTAATGGATTATGTTAACAGAGGTAACAAACTTGCTCCGGTATAACATGAGACATGGCTGGTTCGCATTGAGAAGATGGTGAACTCTTTCAACTCCATTCATTTTCACCATATCTTTCGTGAAAAGAAGTCAGGCTGATAGACTCTCCAAAAAGGGCCTAGAGGGCCATTTTGGACAGATGTTTTATGAATGTATTTATCCAGATGGTGAAGAGGCCAAAGGTATGGTCAATTTTTCATAATGTCTTTCACTTTATACCATCCTATTTCCTTTTCTGGCAGGTCACAGGTTTTTTGGCCTTAGAGAATGACACCTTACAGGCTTCCGTGGTAGGACGTTGCTCCGATCTATTTCTGAGTTTTGTAGATGCTGAGCTTCCTGTAGGGAGCACTGTTTTATTCATGGACGTATTGGCCTACTCTGTGATGGCTTCAACGCTTTCTGGCAGGTCACAGGTGTTTTTGGCCACAGAGAATGACACCTTTCAGGCTTTGGTGGTTGGATGTTGCTCCAATCTATTTCTGAGTTTTTTCAAACGCTGAGCTTCATGCTGAGCTTCCTGTTGGGAGCACCGGATTATTCATGGACGTATTGGCCCACACAGTGATGGCTTCAACGCTGGATGGCTACTGGCAGATTACTATTTGGGAAACCAGGGTGTTTTTTTGTCTTAGTATACTACAATTTTTTCTTTTTCGGAAGAACTAGAGTATTTAACTTCACTGTATCTTATGTTTTTACGATCATACTTTTAGGACTTTTCCAGTTTTTTCGGTTAAGAAAAAGGTTTGAAATGAACTGCAAGTTTTGTATTAGATATAAGGTTTTTCTGGAGGCTTTCATTTTGAACTGGACATAATATATTCCAGAGTTTTTCTACTTGAAAATAAAATAAAATATTTTTAATATATATGATAGAAGCAATTCAAAATGAAAAATTATAAAATTATAAAATTGAAAATGAATAAAAAGATTAAAAAATTAATTGATAAGAAATGAAATAATAAATTAAGTCAATATGAAAAAAAGGTTTTAAGGTAAATGTAAATTTAAAAATATGAATAATAAGGAATATTATTTGAAGTTTTAATGGGAAATAAAGAGTTAAAATAGTTAGATTAAAGAGGGCATTAATAAAAAAAATTGGGAGGGGTTTTGGTGTGTGCATGGTTAATAGTTGGGAGAAGGGTTTAATGATGAAGGTGATGACTTTGGGGCTTACCGGAGTAGTTGATTCTATAATCATCATCACACCTAAAATTATTAGGTTTATTTCTGCTTTCAAGGGCTTCTTATATATACATGAGGAATTTGTCAGCTTCTTATATATACATGAGGAATTTGTTAGCTCCACAGTGTTAAAAAACTCAATACACATATGTCACCCCTTTCCTTTGTCCAACTACGTCACTAGTAGATCCTTACTAGTAATACAATATCAAGTTCTCTTTCATATATGATGAAGACAAATGATATTGATTGGAAATCGACTTCTCCACACATATAAAAAGAAGTGGAGTTTTAATAGGTAAAACATTTTTAGTAACAACAATCAACTCCTACTGAGGGACATCACTGCATTATGAGGCCAATGAGAACAAGTAGCCTTCTAGAAGATGAAAATGTAGTGCATTACACTTTGAGATATAAAGTAAAAATTTACATCTCATTTTGTTGTTGTGGATCTAAGACAATCATGCAAAGTACCCTAAAAAACTACTCAGTGGAATTTGTATGTGTCATACTATAATATTTCATGTTGTGCACCTATCTATATCTTCATATTCCCCTAATCACATTTCTTACCAAATATATTTTCTTGCCAATATGCTCTTGCACCTCATTTTCATCACTCAAATTTCTAATTAGCATGTAATGCACTTTTCAAATGCATAATGGAAATTAAATTTTCTAATTTGAACAACGCCAATAATATAAGGATATAATATTTTACATAGAGAATAACAATGCAGGTTCAAAATCATTTTAAAGGTCTTTAAAGGCATTAAACATAATCACCAAATTACTTGTTGACACCAATCTAACACTTTTTTCTAAAATAATGGAATGTGCCCGTCAAAGAAACAATGAAATGATTTTTTGGTCTGCAAGTTGTTGAGTTGTCCTTGGATATAAGGGACCTATTCATATGATTATATTTTCAAAAATAATAAATCAAGCACAGGCTACTATAAAAAAAAGGAAATAATGTCCAAATCTATGAAAAAAACATAAAACTTCCTAAAGAGCTTGGAAAAGTATCTGCCATTTCACATATGCAACCTTGAGGAAAACAAGTGGTATCAAGCTATATGGTTTCACATAGTAAATAAAACCACATGTACAAAATCACTATTATAGTCTTTAATTTCTTACTATAAGTCTACCGTTGTGCTTATAAAGATGCTTTATCACTTTTTTGAAATAAAGAAATGTGCACCTATTCCAAATTTTGCATGTTCGTAAGATATGAAGTATAAACATGGTGCACAATAATATAATATATCTGATCATTCTCCATGTCTATATGTAGATAATGATTTCTAAAAAGTCAGGAAAATAAAACACTAAATTAAGAAGGAGAAAAAACCTTACTATTTTCAAAATTAATGTTGGAAATCAGGAAAATACTAAGAGTGAGGTGAATTAGTATTTTTATAAATTTTAACAATTACTTAATTAATCAAATACATACAATAATTTATAAATTTTAATAATTACTTAATCAATTAAATACATACAATAATACAACAATGCATCGATCACATAAATCTTGAACACAATATGTTTATGTGGAAACCCATACGGGAGAAAACCATAAATATTCTTTTGATTATAATGTAAATGCAAAAACCAAATTCAATTTACATCAAATTTTGTAGGAACCATCTACAAGAGGCACCAACCCCCATTTATTTTTCATGAACCCACTTGCTAGAAGCAACAACTCCCATTATTCTTTACAGACACTAACCTGAAAGAGACATCAATCCTCTGATCTGCAAGCACCCACTTTCTTCAACCACTTAGATCCCTCTTTCATTTATCTTTAAAATCATATTTATAGCTCCACAGTTAGACATCACTTTTTTATTTTTTAGACAACAATTCATATCAACACTATTTCAACTAATATGATCTCTCTGCCTCTACAAAAATTCAATTTCAAATTTGGGATCCAGATCTGTACTAAGTGGCACATAACATCTCCACCACTCCTTCACTGCACCACTCTCTATTTACCTTGATTTTTACAGATTTGACTATCTTTGTGCACTTAGTTCCTACTCTTTGATTTGAATTTATAATTTTTCTATGATTATTACCATGGGTATTGATCCATTGTTTTCACCCATGGTATCGTGAATTGATCCAAATGTTGCTTTAGCAGTTCCGTCATTAATTTGCATGGGGAAACTCGAGCTCTTACATTGTGTTTGAATGTTTTATTTATACCCACTTAGCCCTATTACTTGTTCTTATTCTATATTTTATTTAAAATTTGGGCGCTTGAGACCTCAAATTTTCATCCTTGACCTTTGAGTTTTGTTTCTCACATGATGCTGGCATTCTAGTGTTTTATCCAGTGTCAGTGGATCGACATATCGATAGATTTTCAATTCTTGAGAACCATGATATGAAGTCGAATTTCCGGTAGCCGATAGGCCCTTGGGCGTTTACTCCCATGCCCCATGTGGTTACGGGCTGTGATCACTAGCTTAAGCCCTTCTCGGCTCTCAGTTATCGAGAATTATTTTGAACACTTTAAACTCCAAAAATTCGAGATTGAAGTCCTTTGGGAACTTACTACTAAGCTCTTCATGACCTCGGTGGTAACCATGGCATAAATAACGCTCACCACTCATTAGTCATTGCTCACCACTCTTCCAACTGGGTTCTCTGACGGACAGAAACATCTTATGGCATTAAACTCATTTGTTGACGGTCCAATAGATGGGACCTTCATTTTTTAGTGCTACACTTGATGATAATTATTCCGGTTTTGGCCACCACTCATCACCCCATTTCTCAATGGTTATAAATGACAGTCCGATGAGGGACCCACAAGCCACCTGATCTACCATATCATTCACACACGTTATATGCTTCAGATAATAAGGACTCATCATGTGTCCTCCTACACGTGTGTGCATGCCATGTGCCACTTTCCAACTGTCAGTTTCGGCTTTCAAAAAATCTGAATTCACCTAACACATGCCATCACCTTAGGCTACCGTATCATTGATTTCCCATATCATCCACCATGTCATTTGTATCATGCCACTACCACTTGACATCTATGTGGCGGTGCCACTTTTCTTTCCACATGTGTCAAGCACTGCTTCGTTGGGCATCACTCCATTGTGTACAAGATATTTAAATTGAGAAGTTTGATGAGGGGCCTACATGCCTTATAAAATTGTTGGTATTGGGGGGGAGGCCTTTTTGGTTTGGTAAAAATAAATGGGGGCTCACAAATAATCACTTGTTGCTACATCATTAATGGTAAACCATGGTGGTTTCCACCAAGAGGGCAGGAGGTACCTTCCTGTTAATTTTCAGATGAGACTATCCCCCTTCCTATCATTAATCTTTCCAAGCAGCTTGATCGATGGCACTTAAAATTTTTGGCAGGGAAATTCGTATCTGACCCAAGTCTTAAGTAGTTTTCTAGGTGTAACCCTAGATGCCTGAATTCCTAGATACATTCGTGAGGTCTGAATATATAACAAAGGCTTGGATATCATGGAATCATGCTTGTACTCATTGAATTTGCATATTTTTTCTTCTTCCTTGGGATTTAGGCTAAGTTCCAATGTCATTGGAAATCTCTTTGAGAGGGTTGTCTGACCAAACAATTTTCATGCTCTTTTGAACAAGGTACATGTAGGAAATCATGCCTTCAAAGATAGGCTATTAGGCTACACATCCATCACTCATCAAACAAATTAAACTACTAATAAAGACAACAATGACATCATAAGATTAGCATACTTCTAATATACTCAACAAGATCCCCATAAACTTGACATAAATCTTCCAAGATACTCAACAATACCTCCCTTTGGAATTGATGGAAACAACCCTAGACATTGTTGGTTATTGATGACTTTGGGCTTGACTCTCCCTATCAATCCACTCATTCTCTATCTCCATTTATGATCATTCTCCATCTTCAATGTTTAATTTATCTAATCACTTTTCATATCCCATGTTGTCTCACTCTCCGCCTTTGACATTAAAGGTAAAGGGTTCTTGCTCAAATTTCATTGTCTAATCAATCTTCCCCTTTGTGCATGTTCTCTAAATATTGATACCAAATCTTATGCCACTATATCAATTAAGTAAGCTATATTACTATTTTTGTACCAATATACTAACACATCATTGGCCGGTATAAAAGAAAAAGACTCTCCCCTTTGATATCAATTGGCTTAGCTATATTTCTAATGTTATACAACTGAACCAATTCACACTAATGGTTGTTCCAAAAGCCAAATTCTCCACTTGCTTTTATATAGTAGGTTGTTGACGTCAATGAATGTTGAAACTAATTATTGCAACCACTTATATCAATTGAAATGAGTCATATATTATAAGAAAAACAAGCTTTGAATGATATACATATAAGGAAACAAAATAACTCCCCTTGAACACATGTTATTGTTGATCTTGTAACTCCCCCTAAGCTTATTCTATTTCTTTTCTCTAACCTCCTAACATAAAACTGTTCCTGAAAATATTGAACATCTACCTTCTTTTATTTCACCTATTTGATATTCCCATGGACCTATCTTTACTAGACTTCATTTTGGCCCAGTGTGTGCTGATTTCATTATTCACATCACTTATTCATATTGCAACAATCAATTCATGTCTATCATTCTTGCATTTCCATTTACTTGATGGCCACCTCCATTTATTGCTTCATTTGAGGATGTACCTACATCTAATCTCTTCCTACCAAGGGTATGTCAAATTTTATTTCATGAAACATTACTTTTTGTAGTCTAAATTGTCCTAGGACTTGCTCTTCTGATTCTACTCCTAGGCCTTCTAGTTATTATTATTTCTCCATCAAAACATTCTTGTTGTTCATTAGCCTTCTTGATTATATATCAATTGTTCTCCCTCTTTTCAAACAACACACTACATGTTGTCACAACCACTCTTACTCCTTAACCATTCTTGTTGTAGCATTTATTATTGCTTCTATATGTGTTGAAATCCACAATTGCTCCTTTTTGACACCCTTTTTCATCCCATATTTTTCTTTTTGATCTTCATAAAAAACATATTGGGCATCAAGTTACAGGTCTTATGACATGGAAGGTATACAATTGTCTCTTATTTCATAAGATGATAGTTTCCTTTATAATTTAGTTTAATGTTTACTACAGTTGCCAAATTCTAATGATTCTGTAGCTAACACGTGATTCCACAACCAAGTTCATGGTTTGACATGTTCCAAGATGCCAGCTAGAGAGTAAAATATATATGTAGGCGGAAATTGATGCATAGAACGATTTCCTCCTACTCTCATGAGCCAGATCAATGGAAACAGGTCATGTTAATTTTGTCAAAGGAAAGGTCAACCTCCATAGTCGGAACAAGCGAGCGAGAACGAGATATGTGCCTCACGTTTTGCTTTGATAATAGAAAATCGATAGAGAATTATATGGTGTTATATTTTTAGGCTAAAACTAGTTTTTTGTTGAGTAGGTTTAGGCATATAGCTTTGAACATTTAATTTCCATGAGATATATAAATATGCCTCTCGGTAGAAGTAAAAACAGTGACAATAAGACTGAATTTTGTGTTATTTATACTCTATTTTCGTAATTGAATTTTCCTTCCTCCATAAGTGTTCAATGTGTTGTTAGTGCTTGGTTGAGATCATTCCAACATTACCTACTTCTCATGAAAGTCCCTCTCGAGACAGTAAGGTCCTTTATTAACAGTTTGAATTTTAATTGATTCTTGTAGGTTTTGTCAATTTGGTTAAGCATTTGCATTTTTTATTCCTTTTAGACCAGAGTTCGAAATTATTTTTCTAATCATTTTTATTTCAGAGCTATCAGATGCACATCGATAGAGTAGATTTCAACACAATGATAATATAGACAAGATTCTCTTTTTCATAGTTAATTATTCTTCTTAGGCAAATCCATTTTATAGAGTGATTTTCATTTAAATATGAACAATTTCATTTATGCAAGTTTGTGAGATTTCATAGTGATTTATATTCTAGCGAAGAGTAATTTCGATTTATGATAAATGTGTGATTTATATTCCAACGAAGAATGACTTCCATTTATGCAAAGTATGTGATTTCCATTCCAAAAAAGAGTGATTTTAATTTGAACAAGTACGGGTTCTTACAAGCAAGTGTGGTTTCTTTAAAAAACAATGAGTGATTTTATTTCAAGCAAAGCGTGAGTGTGAAGTTTTCTTTTGAAGAAGAGTATGATCATTATTTCTATAATTAATTTCATTTTGTATAAATAATTAATTTTTCTTACACAAGTGCATTTCGATAACTTAATTTAACCTAGAAATTTGTGTGAGTGACAAAAACTCCTAGCACATATTGTGCACATACATTTCATCAGCTTACTAGCAATGGTCGATAATTCATGTAGGTAATTTAAGATCAATTAAATTACCAAACAATATGCATTTCCTGAGTTCTTGGTTATTTGTCTCACTAATATGGATAACTATTATTATGTCGAGGGGCAATATATAACCAAGTATAGGGAAAATGCGTAATCATAATGTAAGTAAGTCAAATTTTTTATAAATCTCGACCCCCACTGAAGAGTCCCACATATTTTTTAAACAAGCATTTGATATAAATAAATAGAGATAATCAAAATAAATTAAAAATAAATACATCCAGTGGAGAAATCCTTGATCATCAACGAATCTCCACAATCCACTTCGATACGTATATTCAAATGGTAGATCACCTTTTCCTTCCGGCTTTATTAGATTCTGAGTGGGAGATCTACGTACATCCAATTTATGGGAGAAATCGAGTTTATAGTCAAATCCACTAAGATTTTTATTTTAAACGATGAGTTAAGTAGAATATATTCCTTATTTTGTTAAGTTTTTTTTGCTTATATAATAATCTACCTCCTTTCTCTTTGTTATGGTAGTAGCAATACAAATTGTTATTTAAAGTATAGATAGAATCATCATTTATTCCCAATGGTTGTGTTTACAATTTTGCGTATGACATAAAAAAAAGGTTATGCTATGATTTATAGACAGTGAAATTTTTAGGACATTATTATATTATTTTTAGATAATGAAGTACAAGGAAATCTAAATTAATTAGAGAAATTTTTGCAGTTTCGTTTCATAAGGTGGTGGTAAAATTTTTCATTATAGGGTTTTGGCCAACATATTTATTAAATAAATTTGTTTATAGATGTGGAATTTATGAGTCACAATATGATTCACAGTAATTAATTTACATCGAGGTATCATGTTGTTATCATAAAAAAATAATCACCTAGCCATTTCTAACTAGGTGGATCAAAATACACCATGCAAGTTTAATTTTACCATAGTGAAATCACTTTCACTATAAGAAATAATTTAATAAAACACTTTTATTTTTCAGTTAAAACCCATGAGAATAATTAAATAAACCATTATTTATTTAATTTTCTATAGGAATAATTATTAAATCATTGCTTGGTAATTATTCCTTGTCACATTTGACTAAATCACCTAGAAATAATTAAATAAATCATAATTTATTTATTTTTCCTTAACACCATCTTTGGAATAATTGTTAAATAATTATTTCATTTGACCAGTTTTTATTATTATTTGCTAAATAATTAAGAAATAATTTTATTTGTTAATTATTTCTAAATAAAGATATTTGGCCATTTTAAATATATTTTCTCTCTCAAAAAATATAATAAAGTATTCCAAGCGGTTAGATCTAGATTTTGGTCAATAATATTTTATTATTCTCCATTTTAAAGATCAACCCAATACTTTACTATAAATAAGAGGGGTTTTCATTCATTTCTCGCCACGATCATTATCATCGTCACCATTATTGTCTCATGATTTTTGAGCTCCCATTTTGAGTTCTACATATTGTTTGGTTTTTCACACATTTGAGAGAGGAAGATCTGAATACTGAAGTGACAAGGACATCAAAGGATCCATCCCATTGAGGGGGACTTACGACCCTTTGTAAATCTCCTTCACCAGGCGTCATTAATAAAATATTTGTTCTTTCAAAGCTTTTCCATGATTGGGTTATTATATCAGATTTATTTTTGTTGTTTGTTCTTTTAGATTGAATACATCTATCTTTCTGCAGGTTTTTCTCACATATTTTTTGCAGATCTGAAGTATAAGCAAGCATAAATGTTTTTAGGATCACTAGTTACTTGTGACTTAAGTGAGATATTTTTGGTACACCTTCCAAGAAATTTCATACTAAAAAATGGCGACTCCACTAGTGTAACAATTCAGTTTCCAGGGTGACTTTTGCTTCAGAAATTTCAGGGTTTTCTACAACTATTTTTAGCTTCTTTTTTCTATTTATATTTTCGTCTTCATTATTCTATCAAATTTTTGGATACTGGTGGTTTTCTAGTGTTTCTCGCAGGTCACATGTACTAACCGAGCTTGAGATGACAACATCTGGCGAGATTTGACAACCGAAGGTCCCAGGGAGAAAAACACACTTTTCAACCCCAAAACTGCACTATGAGTTCCTGAATTCACTATTTGGCCCAAAAACTGCATTTTCAACCCTTTTCATGCCAGTACCTATGTTTTGAAAAGTTTCAGGTTTTTTCAAGCATTGCCAAGAGTGTTGCCTGTGTCTTGGGTCAGGGTTGTTTTACTTCTGTTTCAGTCTTCCTTAGGCATGGATACTCTTATTTTGTCTCTTTTTGGAAGAAAAAGCCGCCTAGGGTTTGTAGTAATCCTCCACCTTTTTAGGAAGAGATTAGCTGAGTGAGGAATCTAGGGTTTTCAACACTTTTGGCTACTATTTTATAGGGTTGATCCACTTTATTTAAACCATTTTGAATAGGGTATTTTTCCATTATAACTCCATTTCAATTTTTCTCTTTCCTTCCCCCTTAGGATCCCCTTGAGTATCCTTGGTTTGTTGAGCTTCTTGCCTATCCTTTGCAGCAGATATAACCTTTGATTTTTATTGTTTGTCTGCACCATTTTCAACAACTTATAGCCTTCAGATCCCAGTCCCTTTTACATTAGATCTTGTGGGCCCTTTTTGTGTTTTTTGAGTAGCTTGTTTTCCTCTCCTTTTCTACTTGTTTGAAATCCTTATTTGGGTGGGTTTTGTGCTTGATTGGATGTTTATTTTTTTGTCATATTTAAGCTTTATTTAAAATATTTCAACATTTTATTTCAGTAGTATATGCAAAAAACATGTTCAATTAATTCATCCACTAAAACACTTTTTTTTACACACCCTAAGCGAACATGAGCTTGGTTAAAATTTCCAAGCCAAGACTTGAAATGTGCCACATTTAATAATCTAACACACATAGATTAAGTCCACTTGGGCATCAGGGCCAAACAATATATGTAGTTAGGTGTAGGATCAATGGGATATGCTTCCAATAACACCCATCAATCCTTTACATTGAGACATAGAAGTTGAGTTTGTAGGGAGCTTAAAATCCTTCACCATCCCACGGTCAAAGTCAGAGTGCGTCAGAAACCCGATTCATAGGGGGTTAGGCTAGTTCATCGTGCGAGAATTTCTCCTCGGTGATATCCAACCCATTGTAGGGAATTTCGTGCGTTGACTGATCACCAAGAAGCTCAAGACTCGACCACCCCCATGGGAAAAAGGTAACCATAGTGACCAATCTTAGGAAAACACCTTATAGAACTAGCTATGGGAAGCATTTGGTTCTCTACCCCACCTTTCTCTAGACAACTCTACTTGCAGGGTTGAGATTCCATCAAGTAATTATTTATTTGGAATGCCATCTAAAACAAAAAATTTAGGATTGTTTGAGGAAATAGATCACCTTTAGGATAGAGGCCATTTTATTTGATAGGACAATTTTTCTTGTATTAGAGTAGCATCATTATATAGTTAGTTTACACTTGGCACCACTGCACTAGGTGTTTGCTCATTTTTTGTTACTCTTTTTTTTCCTATCATCCTCTACTCCTTTAGTGTCATCTTTTTTTGGACATCATTGCACCACCTAGACATTTGTCGCGGCGAATTTGAATTCTTCACCCTCAATTATTGTTAGGACGTATTACTCCTCCTAGTCGAGTTAGAGTTAATCCTCCCAAACCTACATCAAGTCCTTCTGACTCTAAGTCTATTGATTCCTTTGATTTCCCATCTTCTTAACCTCATATCGCCACCATGTCAGGCACCAATGTAGGTGCAGGAAACCAAGCTGGTAACTCGGGACCTACCCCAGGTAATAACACCAGTGGGAACTCAATCGGTACATTCACTTCTAATCCATTGCTACCCTTCATGGCTGGTTTGAAACTCCCATATTTTAATCAATTGATCAATGATCCTCTTCTCTATAACAAAAATTGGCCAGCTATGCCTACTAAACTTACTTCAGACATTTCTATGTTTGAGGGAAATATTGGAGAAGATCCCACTGATCATGTTCACTCATTTCACATGTGGTGTTCCTCTAATTCCATTACTGATTACTCCATCTGTCTTCAATTATTCCAGTGCATGCTTACTTGAGTTGCTGCCAAGTGGTATGTTGACCAACCCCACAACACTCATTCCACTTTTGCGACTCTTTCCAAATATTTCTTATCACATTTCTAGTTACCTCTCTGTTATGAAACCAATACCAAACTCTTGACTTCATTCTGTCAAAACTATTCCACCCACCTCTCTGACCATGTCCAAGAATAGCGTAGAAGGAGGAGCATGTGTAGGGCTACTAAATTTGAAGATTGTGTTTATATGGATTGGTTCCTTATATCTCTTTTCCCCCCCATAGGTAAAGATGTCACGTCACACTTCCCTCAGTTAGATGAATATTCACTCCAAGTAGCTTTAAAATATGACTTGATTTATGCTCAATCAGGTTATGTTAATACCATTCTCCCCGATTTTCCTTGGCTCAGTGCTGCTAATGCACCAGGGGCATCTCATGATGCCAATGGTACCGTTGGATATATTTCACACCCTTATCCACAACCATGTGCTCTACCTCAGATGAGTTATGGTCAACCCTAGGGGTGCACGATTACCTCCTACAATTATCCCCCTCCACCAGGAAACCCTTATCTAGGTCAAAGCACGCCATATGCATATCCCTAGTTGCCTCAACAGATGCTAGGGTCAACTGTTGCTCAACCTATTTATCAAAATGTCGCCCCTCCTCCATATGTTCCTTATGTGCCACCTAACGCTCCATCTCTTATGGTACCAACTCCTAAGCCTCCCATGCCTCCTCAACCTCTGCCACAACAACCACCTCCTTCTCAAGGTCAAGTGTATGCTCAACAGAGCGCGACCAATCTCCCCAACACAAAGAATAATAATAAGGGGAAAGGTAATAGGAATCATAAATCCCAAGGTAATGAGGGTAACCAGGGCCTCCACCTAATCCACCCCAAGGAAATAAACCTAATCCCATAATGCAACAACATGGCATATAACCCAAGTAGAAAAAGGCCCTTCATATGAATAATCCTTGTTCTTGTTGTGATGTATATGGCCATTATACTCATGATTTTCCCATTTGAAGACTGTGTTTATATGGATTGGTTCCTTAGATCTATTTTTTCCCCCATATGTAAATATGTCACGTCACACTTCCCTAAGTTAGAGGAATATTCACTCCAAGTAGCTTTAAAATATGACTTGATTTATGCTCAATCAGGTTATGTCAATACCGTTCTCCCTGATTTTCCTCGACCCGGTGCTGCTAATGCACTAGGGGCATCTCATGCTGCCGATGGTATCGTTGGATATATTTCACACCCTTATCCACAACCATCCTCTCTACCTCAGATGAGTTATGGTCAACCCCAGGGGTGCACCATTACCTCCTACAATTATCCCCCTCCACCAGGAAACCCTTATCCAGGTCAAAGCATGCCATATGCATATCCCTAGCCACATCAACAGATGTTAGGGTCAATTTTTGCTGAACCTATTTATCCAAATGTCACCCCTCCTCCATATGTTCCTTGTGTGCCACCTAATGCTCCATCCCCTCTGGCACCAGCTCCTAAGCCTCCCATGCCTCCTCAACCTCTGCCACAACAACCATCTCCTCCTCAAGGTCAAGTGTATGCTCAACAGAGTGTGACCAATCCCCCCAACACAAAGAATAAGAATAAGGGGAAAGGTAATAGGAATCATAAATCCCAAGGTAATGAGGGTAACCAAGGTCCTCCACCTAAACCACCCCGAGGAAATAAACCTAATCCCATAACGCGACAACATGGCAGATAACCCAAGTAGAACAAGGCCCTTCATATGAATAATCCTTGTGCTGGTTGTGATGTATATGGCCATTATACTCATGATTTTCCCGTTTTACCTTAGATGCATCAAGTATGGGAAGCCCAAGCAACTGCCTTAAGAGGATATCAACCCATGGCTCAACTTAATATGGCTCTTGCTTCATCCCAATTGGTTGTGCTTACCAACCCATTTCCTCACCAAGGATACATAGCTGCCAAAACTACACAAGGTTAGGAAGCACATCAACCTCCGTAATATGCTTCTAATGATTATCAAATTCTGATGATGAATTTTGATTAGGTCAACACAGATCAAGTCAACTTTTAGACTTGATCACGCTAATATGACAAGCCACCTACTAAGTCTATGACTGTGTCCCAACTGAAATTTTCCATTGAGTCTAGTTCGTCGTCAAATGTTACCTTATAGATCCCTCAGCCTAAGACAAAGGTCATTACTAAGATCCCCAAAGGACCATTACGTCGTAATGTTGCTTTAGCCAAAGACACCCATCCCTACAACATAGTAGATGACTTGTTGCAGTCTCTTGTTGCCATGTCAACGCTGGAAGTCCTCCAGTTGTGCCCATCCAAATGGAAAGTTATACTTAATTCCTTGGGAACTGTGGATCCTTCGAATGATTTTATGATTATACTTTACGTTGAAAAATAATAACCCCCCCACTTCCTTCATCTGTTTCTTTTCAAATACCAGTCTCAATAAGAAACACCACTGTTCAACATTGTATCATTGACGAAGGCGCCTCCACCTATGTGATGGCTGCTAGTGTTTGGAAACAACTCGGTTCACCCAACCTATCTCCATCCACCATCGCTCTACATGCATGGGATGATCATCCATCTCATCCCCTTGGTTTACTTCCAAATATCCTAATTTTTGTTGGAAATACTGTCTCCATTGATATAGAAGTCATTGATGCCCCATTGGATTATAACATCCTTCTCGATCATAGTTACACACATTCCATGTCAATTATAGCATCCATGGTTTTCTGTAAGATGTGATTTCCCCATAAATGAAAGATAGTCACAATCGATCAACTGACATACTATGATACTAAAGGCGCAAATTTCTCCTTAGTCCAACATTTCATCTGTGATTGACAATACGACTGTCTATTCCCTCACAAAATTTTCACCTGGAGTATGCATAGATTCTGCTTTGCTTGGTTCATGTTAGTGCAAGGAGTCACTCCTTGACTGCAAAAGGAGTAAGCCTTACACATCATAGTTCATTTCAAATTTTAAAGGGTTTTTTGAGTGGTGGGATGGCTTCTCAAAGAGTTTGAAATGATTTTTTAGATTCTTTAAGACTTTCATGCATTTGGCAAGCTGTGGCAAGTATAAATTGTATGGGTAAATTGGTATTATAGGGAGCAGAGTGTAACAAATGAGAGGATATATTTAGCTGGTACCTATTATAGTAAATATTCATATCCTATATCAGTCACACAACTATAATGATGGCTCTTTACACAAACTATGTTTATGCAAGGTAAACAACATTTAGAAAGTATATTGCATGAATAAATTATTCCACAAATCCTTTATGGAATATTCACTAACATTTTCTACAACACATATATTACTTGCAGGAAGATGAAAGTAGATAATTTACTATTAAATCCTTTAACAGTTTCTCACTCACACCTTACTAGTTGTTGCCACTCATAATTAGAATAAATTAACAAATAAAGAATACACATCATACATTATATGGTCCTTGAGTCACAAAATCCTCCAGGATGAAGTAAAAAAGGCTTTTCTTTATTATATTCAGTCTTCAGGTAGACCAAAATTCAACTTGGAAATGGTATTTGAAAACGGTATATATAGAAAGAGAGGCACCAACTCCATCTCTTCTAAAAATAAGGAAACACTACTTCTAACATTACATATGTGTCATAGGACATTACAACCATATCCCATTGAAATCTAACTGAAAGGACAAATGTAGAAGAAATAAGAGAAGAAATATGGGCTGAATTGTTGAGTGTTCCGTCATGCTGCCCCTTTTTCTGTTGATTTGTCTGCTTATGTCTTTGGTCTTTAAATAACCATTATATTCATTTAATATGACTTCCAACAACCTCATAAGCACTTTTTACCATCACTTGTTATATCCATTTGGTTATGAGTCTTTATACTTCCTGAAATGGCTCGAGAATTTTTCTGTCAGGTGTCAAAATTCAGTTAAAACATGCGCTACCAGAAATTACGGTAAAAAACTGTAATTGCGCAAAAACTGGAATGCTATCGGAATTTCCGGTAGTGCTATGTTTATTTTTAAAAAATGCACAGAAAATGTTGAAAAGCATGTGCATAATTATATTCTTTGACATCCGAGCTATTGTTCAAAATTTCAATGGATAAGAAAAAAGGTGTTTGTATTAAAAAACCTTTTTAGCTTCCTTCCATGTGGGTTGCAGCTTCAGCAAGCTTGTCCAAGTTTGTCTTGTTGTCAACATCTCACCTTGATCTAGTTTTTCTTGTGGCTACTTCGTTGACAGTGGCCTTCTCCTCCTTATAGCCCTTTTGGATCTTTCTTATTTTTTAGGGTTCCGTGTGCTACTCTGAAGGGGTTCTGTTTTTATATTTCTTCTTAGATTCATTTGTCTTTGACCCTTCAAATTTACCTTCTACATCAATGACCTTTGTCAATAAACTTGGATTTTGTAGAGCCTTGAACTTAAGCTTGAAATTTTTGCTGTCTCTGGTATGTATTTTTCTGGCACCAACAACAGGTTTGGATTCCTCTTTCTTCTTCTTACTAATGATCTCATACCCTGCATCTTTGAGGAGTTCTTCATCAGACTTTGTGGGTTGATAATATTTCTGCATTTTCTGCTGAATATCTGCTTCTGCAATTTCTAGTAGAATTTGTGCTTTTGATTTCTCTGCAGTTGCAGACCTTCCTCTTCGAGCTCTGGTGTAGAAATTAGGAAAAGGGGGAATGGGGGGAATCATTTTCATAGACTTGGGTTTATAAACTGAGGAGAACTGTCCTTTCTCCAACTTTCTCTCAGCCTTGACTAAAAAAACCTTCTCTTTTCTGCTCTTGGATTTATGGACATTCTCCTTTTTAGCCTTCCTCTTGGTTGTTTTGGCAGGCTGAGGGTGTTGTTGTGAGGATGGAGGTGTAGGTGCAGGTTGGCCTGACCTGTAAAACAAGAAATGGTCCCATGTCTAATTTATTTTCTTTAATTCTTATTCAACTAACACCTTGATGAGAGCTTGATGATAAAAGCTATATTATAAAGAAGCAGTGTGAGTTTGGATCCTTTCTGACATATTTGTCAGACTCTTCAGCAAAAAGTATGGCACATTGAGGGTCTTATTACCTACAACATGAAAAATAAATATCATATGATAAAGAAAAACTATTGTATACCTCTTTTCATAGGTGAGGTAAATCTTGACAAGTTTAACAACTTTTGCCCATTCATTTTTGAGGTAGCTGTTTGGAACTCCTTGGCCCAATTGAGATATCTATGTGCATCCTTGAGGAAACTGTTGAGCTCTCCTCCAGTGATAACTTACCTTGAAACCACCTTTCTCCTTCCCATGGAAGGTTAAATGACTCAACAATTGAATCTGCTGAAACCTACAATGTAAGACCATAGACTGTGGCTTCCTGTCCATTGAATGAGTTTCAAACTCTTGAGCTACTCCTAAGTGAGGGCTTCCCAGTTTGGTGCACAAATAATACCACCATCTTGGACAAGAAATCTTCTCACCTTCAAATTTGCATCCACTAGGTTAGCACCCTATGGTTCAATTCCTTTTATCTTCCCTCCTCTTTTATTCATCTTAAGAAATTAATAATTATGTATTTGAAAACTGATAAGTGGCAGAGCTAGAAGAGATCACGTAACAATTTTTTCTTGTGTCTTCCACTTAAATCCTGTATGAAATCTAGACTCCTCCTCAAACTGGAACTCTAGAAAATTCGTTCTCCAACAACTAGGCTCACAAATGATAATGCTCCTTCTTTTTCGATGGTTTTAAAACAACAATGTTGGTTCATCCTCCCATGCAATATATTTTCATGATGGAAAATATCCTTGACCATAGTATGCACCATCTGATGGCCATCATAATATTCAGTTGGCTGCGTAACTTTGGATAGCATGCTACAGGTGGCTTGAAGAAAGTGGATCTGTAACTGGCAGTCACCTCCATTGTCTTGCTGATTATTGGCCTAAATTTTCGACATCGTTGATGTGCGACCAACCAAACGGTCATTTCATTAAGTATGATGATGAACGATCTTCTCCATTCAAAAAACATGTAAATTGACATGATATTAAACTGAATCGGTTGACAGACAGGACGTGATTAACGGATGGATTTATTACTACGGGTTGACACCTAGACACTACACACATACCATGACTTAGCTTGAACATAACTGACCGCATACCACTCCAATCACATGATATAAATAATTTGAAAAATATTTGAAACGTATTTACACCATAACACGTGGCTTGACAAAAAAGCGGATGTGATTTTTCTTTTTATTTTTAAAAATAGGGGAAGTTACCGTAATTTCCAGTAGCATTGGAATAAAATAAAAAAAGATAGAAACATGAATGTAATAGACTGTCCGAAAAGGCTAAAACAGGCGCTACCGGAAATTTCAGCAGCGACTAATTTTTTTTTGAAAATTTGAAATTCTAATCCTAAAAAAAAACAAATTTAAAATGGATTCATGACTTAGCAAAGAACTGTGCTAACAATTCCTACTATGGTCCACCACCTACCCCTTCTGAGCCTAGATCATCCAGTGCTTGCATGCTACAAGTGTCACGACCTGCTCATAAGTGGTCTGGTATGCCCATCAAATAACCAACGCCTTCACAACATGTTTTTCCCAACTCAACCCAACATAAAGGTATAATTCCTCAAGGACCACTTCCTTTTGTTGGTGTCTCTCCTAATCCATTCCAACCAAGAAAAATTCCTCCATGCCTTAACCATCCAGGAGCAGTTCCGCTAGGCCATTACCCTTTAGGTCAGATACCTTTCTTATTCCTCTTGCCATGATTTTTTCCTGTCCCTGTCATGGCTATGTTGAGTTTACCCAACATTACTCTAGGGATCCCAGTCTGGTAAATTTATCCCTCGATAAAAACACCACCTGATTAGCTTAAACCTTACACAAATTTGAACCCAGTACAACCTATTGTGCCTTCCCCTTCCTTTGCTTCAGTTCCACAACAACCTCAGTAGGAACCTACACTTGTTGTGAAAGCATCTAGTGAGGGGGGGAAAGCCAAAAAAAGGGAACTAAAGACAAGGCACTGCAAACAAATCCAACTCCTCCTAAGCCTCCAAAGCCAACACCTCTATGTGCTTTGTGTGATGTTGTTGGGCATGCCACCAATAATTGTCTTAAACTCCCTCATCTCAAAGATGTGGCCACTAACACGTTTCCTGACTCTAACACCCCGAAGTTCCATGTTACCTTACCTGATTCAGTCGAGAAAAAAATATCGTTACGCATGAATCACCCTTGTGCTTTGTGTGATAATTTTTTCCACTATTCTCACCACTGTCCTCTCCTCGAAGATTTTTGCGATACCCTTTAGGCACTTCATGAAATAGAGGCCACTCATAGTGAATCCACCACTTCTCTCCCTGTGTATTCTGGCACCATTATCGAGCCAGAACATGAGACACACATCGTGATCCATCCTCTCAATTTCGAGATGATGGGTATCATTTCTCCTATTCTCTACCTATCGTCATCCATGGAATCATCGTCTGAGGACTTGTCTGGAGTTATCTGTTGTGATTTGGTTGAACCTTCTTTGTCGAATACCCCAGTCTCAACATCAGTAGATATTCCATCTACTAGCCATTTATCCCCTCCCGTTGTCGATGCACATGTGAACCTTGTCTCCCATGCCGATGCTTTAGGTAGTTCCTCTACATCAAGTGGTGTCTCCTCCTCTCGTCCGCCCATATTTCATACATATGAATACATCATGGAAGCCATGAACACCCCTAATTATACTTGGGACGATATGCACCATCGTGAATATTTCCTTCCAAATAAAACCCATGATCAATATGCTGTGGAGTTGAAATACTTCATCCATGGTGAAGTCAATTGGTTTAGAAATCCCATTCCTGCAACAGATACTTTTGAATATGGAAACATGGCGAATATCTCTCCTACCATTATGATTATAATTTCAAGTAAAACAGGGATCAAATAAAATATCACCTTGGGGACACACTGTACCCCAGAAGAAATTGATGATTACACAAAGTTATTCAAATAATTCCATGATGTTTTCACCTGGTCTTATTCCAATATGCCTGGAATTGATCCTGCCATTGTTGAACACCATATCGCCACATGGCCCGATGCCATTCATGTCTGTCAAAATTTGAGACCCATCCATCCTTCCAAATAGAGGCCATTGAAGTCGAAATTGATAATCTCAAGTAAGATGGCTTTATATATCCCATTGAATACACCACATGGTTGTGGAATCATGTTTCCATTCTCAAGAAACAAGGCACCATTCATGTCTGCACTGACCTCCGTGACTTGAAAAAATATTGTCCTGAAGACAACTTCCCCACACTATTTATTTACCAAATAATTGATTAGTGTGTGGGGCATGAGGTTATTTCCTTTATGGATTTATTCTCTAGATATAACCAGATAACTATATGTTATGTTGATCAACTTAAAATCACTTTCATTAGTGCAGAGCTTTTTCATATAGGGTCATGCTTTTCCATTTAAAGAATGATGGGGCCACATTTTAGCGGGCCATATCTTATTATTTCCATGACTTGGCTCATATTATCCTTGCATACCTTGAAAATCTCATCGCTCATTCTAAGCTTGGGGCATAACACATTCATGATTTGCATACCATTTTTCTTTGATGTCGCACGTATAATATTCGCCTCAACCCCCTTAAGTGTGTATTTTGTGTTCCAACCAGCCAACTATTGGGCTTCATTGTGTCCATATATGGTATAAAGCTTGAACCTCTAAAATTTCAATCCATTCTCGAACTTCCACCTCCTCGTACTCTTCGCCAGTTTAAAAGCCTTCAAGGAAAAGCTAACTTTCTTCCTCAGTTTGTTCCTGACTATGCCACCACTGCGCATGGGTTTCTTAGAATCCTTTGATCTACCATTCCATTCATTTGGGATGACCAAGCTCAAAAGTATTTTTATGTCCGAAAACATTCTCTCACTTTCGCACCCTTGATCAGTCCACCTAAATTTGAAAGGGACTTCATCCTGTATATTTTAGCTTCCGCCTATTCGATCGCCAGGGTCCTCATCCAGGAATATGCTTTCGGAAATGAGCAGGTCATATAATATGTTAGTAAAAACCTCAACGATCGTCGTGTGTCCTATTCACTTGAAGAAAAGTTGGTGCTGGCTGTACTATTCTTTGTTCAAAATATTTGTCATTATATCCTTACGTGTACACCTAGAGTTGTGACCAATTCCAACCCCATGACCTTCCTATTGAGTTAATAGATCATCAATGGGAAGTATTCCCATTAGATCGTCATTCTTCAAGAATTATATCTTGAATTTGTCACACCCAAGAGTAAGAAAGGTTTGGCCCTTGCTGAATTCATTTCCAAATTTCCCACTAGTGGATTAGATCTGCTGGTAAATAATGATCTTCCAGATGAAAACTTGTTTGCCATCACCTCAGATGACCCTTGAGATGGCGACATCCTCACTTTTCTAGGAACCCATAAATTCACCCCCCATATTAATCTGATGCTCGACAACATATTCGACATCAAGCCCCTCACTACCTCCTCATTGGTGATAATCATTATTGTTGCAATGTTGACACTGTCCTTCATCGTGGTCATCTCTCTTGAATGGCCAATACCCATAATATCATGCATGCCAATTAATTTTTTCCTTATCTCTTTAGCTACTGCATTGAGGAAGTCAAACACTATCCCAATTGCTAGTTATTCACCCCTAAGGTGCGAGCACCACCTATTTCCCTCCATCCCATCATTGCAACCAATCCTTTCTGTAAATGGGTTATTAACTACATGGAGTGTTGACCCCCATATGATAATAACCATAATTATATTATCGTGGTCGTCGACTATTTTATGAAATGGTTTGAAGCCATGCCTTTAGAGGATATCAACCCATGGCTCAACTTACTTTGACTCCTAATTCATCCTAGCCGGTTGTGCTTACCAACCCATTTCCTCACCAAGGATATATATCTGCCCAAATTACACGAGGTCATGAAGCACCTCAACCTCCATAATCTGGCCCCAATTATTATCAAATTATCATAATGAATTTTGATGAGGCCAACACAGATAAATTCAACCTTCATACTCGATCACGCCAGTATGACAAGCCACCTTCTGAGTCTATGAGTGAGTTCCAACTGAAAGTTTCCACTGAGTCTATTCCAACATCAAATGGTACCTTATAGATCCCTCAGCCTAAGACAAAGGTTATTACTAAGGTCCCCAAAGGACCATTACATTGTAATGATTCTTTACCAAAATATGCCCATACCTACAACATAGTAGATTACTTGGTGCAGTCTCCTGCTGCCATGTCAACGCTGGAAGTCTTCCAGTCGTGCCCATCCAAACGAAATGATATACTTAATTCCTTATTATTTTATGATCATCTTTAATGTTGAACAATTGGAACATCCCCCACTTCCTTGATATGTTTCTTTTCAAATACCAGTCTCAATAAGAAACACCATTATTCAATGATGTATCATTGACAAAGGTGCCTCCACCTGTGTGATGGATGCTAGTGTTTGGAAACAACTTGGTTCACACAACCTGTCTCTATCCACCATCACTCTCCACGCATGGGATGGTAATCCATCTCAACCCCTTGGCTTACTTCTCAATTTTCCTATCAGTGTTGCTGGCAAGACTATCTCCATTGATATAGAAGTCATCGATGCCCCATTGGATTACAACATCCTTCTAGGTCATAATTACACATATGCCATGTCAGCTGTAGCATCTGCGATTTTTTGTAAGATGTGCTTTATCCATAAAGGAAGGATCATCACCATAGATAAACTAACATACTATGATACTAAGGTAGAAATTTCTCCTCAATCCAACATTTCATCCGTGACTGAAAATACTATTGTCTCATCCCTCGCCAATGTTTCACCTAGAGTATAAAACTATTATGCTTTAATTGGTTCCAAACATGGTCCACCACCTACCCCTTCTGAGCCTAAATCATCTAGTGTTTACATGCTTCAAGAGTCACGGGTTGCTCACAATAAGTATGGTATGCCCACCCAACACCAAACACCTTGTCAAATTTCTTTTCCCAACTCAATCCAACATACAAGTATAATTCCTCGAGGACCACTTCCTTCTGCTGGTGTCTCTCCTAATCCATTCCAACCAAAAATGGTTCCTCCATGCCTTAACCATCCAAAAGCAGTTATGCCATGCCATTATCCTTCAGGTCAGATACATTTCTTATTCCCCTCACTGAGAATTTTTTTTGTCCATGTCATGGCTATGTTGATTTTACCCAACATTAATTTTCGGATCCCAATATCATACATTGATCCCCATGCAAACACTCCTCCTGACTAACTTAAAAATTACACAACTTTGATCCTGATACAACCTATTGTGCCTTCCCCTTCCTTTGCTTCAGTTCCACAGCAACCTCAATAGGAACCTACACTTGTTGTGAAAGCATCTAGTGAGGGGGGAAAAGACAAAAAAAAGGGAACTAAAGAAAAGGCATTGCAAATAAATCCAACTCCTCCTAAGCCTCCAAAGCCGACACCTTTGTGTGCTTTGTGTGATGTTGTTGGGCATGCCACCAATAATTCTCCTGAACTCCCTCATCTCAAAGATGTCATTGCTGACACGTTTCTTGACTCTAACACCCCAAAGGTCCATGTTACCTTACTTGAGTCAGCTGAGAAAAATAGATCATTACACTCGAATCACCCTTGTGCTTTGTGTGATAATTTTTTCCACTATTCTCATCACTGTCCTTGTCTCGAATATTCTCAAGATACCTATAGGCACTTCATGAAATAGAGACCACTCGTATTCAATCCAAAACTTCTCTACCTGTGGATTTTGGCACCATTGTCGAGCCAGAACATGAGACACACATCGTGATCCCTCCTCTCGATTTCGAGCTGATGGATATCATTGCTCCTATTATCTACCTATCGTCATCCATCGGATCATTGTCTAAGGACTCGTCTGGAGTTATCTATTGTGATTTGGTCAAACCTTCTTTGTCGAATACCCCAGTCTCAACATCAGTAGATATTCCATCTACTAGCCATTTGTCCCCTCATGTTGTCGATGTGCATGTGAACCTTATCTCACATGCCACTGCTTCAGGTAGTTCCTCCACATCATGTGGTATCTCCTTATATCATCTACCCATCTTTCATACATATGAAGACATCATGGAAGACATGATCACCCTTGATTATACTTGGGACCATATGCACGCTCGTGTGTATTTTCTTCTGCAACAAACCCATGATCAATATGTTGTGGAGTCGAAAGACTTAATCCATGGTGAAGTCGATTGGTTTAGAAATTCCATTCCTACACCAGATCCTTTTGAAGAAGGAAACATGGCGAATATATCTCCTACCATTAAGATTAAAATTTCAAGTAAACCAGGGATCAAAAAAAATATCACCTTGGGGGCACACTGTACCCTGGAAGAAATTGATGCTTACACCAAGTTATTCAAATAATTATGTGATGTTTTCGCCTAGTGTTATTTCGATATTCCTAGACTTGATCCCATCATTGTTGAACACCATATTAACACATGGCCCGTTTCCATTTCTGTCTGTCAAAATTTGAGACCCATCCATTAGGCTTCCAAATGTGAGGTCATTAAAGCTGAAATCGATAAGCTCAAGCAGGATGGATTTATCTATCCCATTGAATACACCACATGGGTTTACAATCTTGTTCCCATCATGGGTTTCCAATATTGTTCCCATTCTCATGAAATAAGGCACCCTTCATGTCTGCACTGAATTCGATGACCTGAACAAATCTTGTCCCAAAGACAACTTCCCCACATCGTTTATTTACCAGATCATTGATGAGTGTGTGGGGCATGAGGTTATTTCCTTTATGGATTGATTCTCTAGATATAACCAGATAAATATCTGTTATGTTGATCAACTTAAAATCACTTTCATTAGTCCGTGGGGAACTTTTTCCTATAGGGTCATGCCTTTGGTTTAAAGAATGATGGGGTCACATTTCAGTGGGCCATTTATTATTGTTTCCATGACTTGGCTCATATTATCCTTGCATACCTTGACTATCTCATCGCTCATTCTAAGCTTCAGGCCTAATACATTCATGATTTTCATACCATTTTTCGTCGATGTCATAAATATAATGTTCGCCTCAATCCCCCTTAAGTGTGTATTTTGCGTTCTAGCCGGCCAACTATTGGGCTTCATTGTGTCTAGAGATGGTATAAAGCTTGAAACTATAAAATTTCAAGCCATTATCAAACTTCCACCTCCTCATACTCTTCGCAAGTTACAAAGCCTTCAAGGCAGAGCCAACTTTCTTCATCGGTTTATTCTTGACTATGGCACCATTGCACATGGGTTTGTTAGAATCCTTCAATATACCATTGCATTCGTTTGGGATGACCAAGCTCAAAATTTTGAGAATGCAGCAAGATGATGGAAGCAGTGGAAATGATGCCATGTACAGTGGGCACCATGAGCGGAATGCAGGCGCAGATATTTTAGACTATGTCTATTTTTAGACATATGGAGCATGGTTCGGGGATTCCAGTTTGAGATTCTTGGAGCATTGGTCATGTTGGTAAAAATAGATGAGACTTTATTTTTTAGGTCGAAGAGGTCGAAGTCTATTTTTAGACTGCCTCTCCTAAAAATAGGGAAGTCAAATATTATTTACCCTTAATAATATTTGGACTATAAACTTCAGTTTACTCTCTTGGAGCACTTGAGTTCGAGCTACAGAAGTGGCTCATGCATCTGACAGAGGAATCACGTGGTTCCCAAGGGTTTGATGGCATCATGCATGGTTGACTTCAGTTGGACTTCAGTGGCAGAAGTTTGGAGGAGTTAATGAGACGGATAGTGGAGTTGTGTTCTGTTTATTTTAGTTGAACTAGTTGAGATTAGTTTAACTAGCTAATCAATTAGTTATGAGTGGAGTGAATTAAATATTATTTAATTCATTAATTAGTAACTCATTATTCAACTCAAGAAAACATCAGTTCACTACAGTGCATGATCAGTTCAGTGGAGACCAGTGAAAGAGGTAGATGAAAGGGTGGAGTTAGCTATCAGTTGTGACTATACTGTTGCTATTTGCAACACACAGATAGGAGGAGTAAGCCCATGAGGATTGCGCAGTTCAGGCTGGTGGTTTATCTATATAAAGAGGCCACCCCATAGCATTGAAACACGCAATAGAGGCAAGACAATTGGCGGTGAGTTTTGAACTAGTAACTTGTTCAAAACTGAGCTAGATTGTGTGTAACTTCATGAGATAGTACTGAGTACTTGTGAGGAGTATTGTACTGAGTTGTTACATGATTTCTCCATTATAATATACACAATAGCTGTGGGGTTTTCAGCTATAAGCTTTCCCCATACATACTGTGTTAATGTGTATGATGATTTGATGTGTTATCGCTTGATTTTATTTCCGCATGTGTGATGATCTGAGTTGATCTGAGTTGAATTGAGTGGAAGAGATTATGTGTTGTGTATGAAGTTCAAATAGTATGTGACCAGGATAGTCTCGGTGGATAATTAATTATTATTCAGCAAATTTCTACACAAAATTATTTTGATGCCCTAAAAAATGCTCTCACTTCTGCTCTCTTGATCATTCCACCTGACTTTGAATGGGACTTCATCCTGTATATTTCAGCTTTCGCCTATTCGGTCATCGGGGTCCTCAACGATCCCCCTGTGTCCTATTGACATGAAGAAAAATTGGCGTTTATTGTAGTGTTATCTGTTCAAAATCTTCGTCATTATATCCTTATGCGTACTGCTAGAGTTGTGACCAATTCCAACACCATGGCCTTCCTATTGAGTCAACGGATCATCAATGGGAAGTATTCCCATTGGATCGTCATTCTTCAAGGATTCTATTGTGAATTTGTCACACCCAAGAGTAAGAAAGGTTTGGCCCTTGCTGAATTCATTTCCAAATTTCCTACTGGTGTGTTAGATCTCCTGATATATGATGTTCTTCTAGATGAACACTTGTTCACCATCACCTCGGATGATCCTTGGTATGGCAACATCCTCACTTATATGAGAACCCAAAAATTAATCGTTATGCTCGACGATTATTTGACATCAATCCCCTCGCTACCTCCTCATCGGTGATTATATTTGTCTTCACGGTGTTGACACTTTCCTTCATCATTATCTCACGCATGATGAAGTTGAGAAAGTGCTCAATTCCTGCCATGGCATGGCTTGTGGTGTTCATCTCTCCAGAATGACCACTACTGAGAAGATCATGCACGCCAATTAATTTTTTCCTTCTCTCTTTAGCAACTACATTGAGGTAGTCAAACACGGTCCCAATTGTTAGTTATTTGCCCCTAAGGCACAAGCTTCATCTACTCCCCTCCATCCCATCATCGCAACTGGTCCTTTCTGTAAATGGGCTATTGACTACATGGATTGTCAACCCCCATATGCTAATAAACACAAGTATATTATCATGGCCATTGACTATTTTATGAAATGGGATGAAGCCATGCCTCTAGAGGATATCATCCCATGGCTCAACTTACTCTGTCTCCTGCTTCATCTCAGCTGACTGTGATTACCAACCCATTTACTCACAAAGGATACATAGCTGCCCAAACTACACAAGGTTAGGAAGCACCTCAACCTCCATAATCTGCTCCTAATGTTTATCAAATTCTCATGATGAATTTTGATGAGGTCAACACAAAGCAAGTCAACCTTCAGACTCTATCATGCTAGTATGACTAACCACCTGCTAAGTCTGTGACTGAGTCCCAACTGAAAGTTTCCACTGAGTATATTCTGTCATCAAATGGTACCTTATAGATACCTCAACATAATATAGAGGTTATTATTAAGATCCCCAAAGGACCATTATGTCATAATGTTGCTTTAGCCAAAGTCGCCCATACCTCCAACATATTAGATGACTTGGTGTAGTCTCCTACTACCATGTCAGCACTAGAAGTCCTCTAGTTGTGCCCATCCCAATGGAAATCTATGCTTAATGCCTTGGGAAGTTTGGATCCTTCAGATGATCGTATGATCATCTTTGATGTTGAACAATTGGAACATCCCCCACTTCCTTCATTTTTTTGTTTTCAAATACTAGTCTTAATAAGAAACGCCATTGTTCAGCAGTGTATCATTGAGGAATGCGCCTCCACTTGTGTGATGGCTACTAGTGTTTGGAAACAACTTGGTTCACTAGACCTATCTCCACCCACCATCACTCTCCATGCATGGGATGATCATCCATGTCAGCCCCTTGGCTTGCTTCACAAGTGTCTTATAAATGTTCTTCGCAAGTTTTTCCCCATTGATATAGAAGTCATCAATGCCTCATTGGATTGCAACATCCTTCTGGGTCGTAGTTACACCTACGCCATGTCAGTTGTAGCATATGTGGCTTTTCCGTAAGATGTGATTTCCCCATAAAGGAAGGATTGTTACCATCGGTCAAATGACATACTATGATACTAAGATGCATATTTCTCCTTAGTCCTACATTTCATCCATAACTGACAATAAGACTGTCTCGTCCCTCACCAATGTTTCACTTGGGGTATACAAAGATTCTGATTTTCTTAGTTCCTACTATGGTCCACCACCTACCCCTTTTGAGCCCAGATCATCCAGTGTTCACATGCTGCAAGTGTTATGGGTTGCTCAAAAGTGATCTGGTATGCACATCTAACATCCAACGCCTTCACAACTTGTTGTTCCCAAATCAACCCAGCATATAAGTATAATCCTCAAGTACCACTTCCTTATGTTGGTTTCTCTCCTAATCCATTCCAACCAAGAATGGTTCCTCCATGCCTTAACCATCTAGGAGCAGTTCTGCCAAGCCATATCCCTTGGGTTGGATACATTTCTTATTCCCCTTGCCACGAATTGTTTCTATTGATGTCATGGCTATGTTGAGTTTACCAAAAATTACTCTGGGTATTCCATTCTGGTACATTGACCCCCCCCCGTAAAAACTCCACCTAATTAACTTAAAATTACATAACTTTGACCCCAGTGCAACCTATTGTGCCTTCCCCTTCCTTTGCTTCAATTCCGTAGCAACCTCAATAGGCACCTACACCTATTGTGAAAGCATCTAGCGAGGGGGGCAAAGCCAAAAAAAAGGGAACTAAAGACAAGGCACTACAAACAACTACAAATCCTCTCAAGCCTCCAAAGCTGACACCTTTGTGCACTTTGTGTGATGTTGTTGGGAATGCCACCAATAATTAACCTGAACTCCCTCATCTCAAATATGTGGTCACTAACACATTTCCTGACTTTAACACCCCGGAGGTCCATGTTACCTTTCGTGAGTCAGCCGAGAAAAGCATATCATTACGCACAAATCACCCTTGTGCTTTGTGTGATAATTTTGGCCACTATGCTAACCACTGTCCTCGTCTCAAAGATTTTCGTGATACCTATTAGGAACTTCATGAAATAGATTCCACTCGTAGTGAATACAAAACTTCTCTACCTGCAGATTCTGGCACCATTGTCAAACCATAACATGAGACATACATCGTGATCCCTCCTCTCGATTTCGAGATGACGGACATCAGTGCTCCTATTCTCTACCTATCATCATTCATGGGATCGTCGTCTGAGGACTCGTTTGGAGTTCTCTATTATGATTCGGTCGAACCTTATTTGTCAAATACCTCATTCTCAACATCGTTAGATATTACATCTACTAGCCATTCATCCCCTCCTGTTGTATATGTGCATATGAAACTTGTCTCCCATGTCGATGCTACAGGTAGTTCCTCCACATCAAGTGGTATATTCTCCTCTCGTTCACCCATATTTCATACATATGAAGACATCATGGAAGCCATGACCACCCCTGATTATCCCTAGGATGATATGCACCATCATGCATATTTCCTTTCGTAGAAAACCCATGATCAATATGTTTTGGAGATGAAAGACTTCATCCATGGTGATTTCAATTGGTTTAGAAATCCCATTCCTGCACTAGATGCTTTTGAAAAATGAAACATGGCCAATATCTGTCCTACCATTAAGATTAAAATTTCGAGTAACCTAGGGATCGCGGAAAATATCACCTTGGAGGCACACTATACCCCGAAAGAAATTGATTCTTACACCAAGTTATACAAAGAATTTCGTGATTTTTTCTTCTAGTCTTATTATGAGATTCCTAGACTTGATCCCGCCATTTTTGAACACCATATTGACACATGGCCCGATGCCATTCCTGCTTGTCAAAATTTGAGACCCATCCATCCTTCCAAATGTGAGACCATTAAAGTTGAAATCAATAAGCTCAAGCAGGATGGATTTATCTATCCCATTGAATACACCACATGGGTGTCCAATCCTGTTCCCGTTCTCAAGAAACAAGGCACCATTCGTGTCTGCACTGACTTCCATGAGCTAAAAAAATATTGTCCCAAAGACAACTTCCCCACACCATTTATTGACCAAATCATTGATGAGTGTGTGGAGCATGAGGTTATTTCCTTTATGGAAGGTTTCTCTAAATATAACCAGATAACTATCTGTCATGTTGATCAACTTAAAATCACTTTCATTAGTCTGTGGGAAACTTTTGCCTATAGGGTCATGTATTTCAGTTTAAAGAATGATGGGGCCACGTTTCAACGGTCCATGTCTTATTGTTTCCATGACTCGGCTCATATTGTCCTTGCATACCTTAATGATCTCATCGCTCGTTCTAAGCTTTTGGAATAACAAATTTATGATTTGCGTACCATTTTTCTCCATTATCGCAAGTATAATATTCTCCTCAAGCCCCCTTAAGTGTGTATTTTGTGTTCCATACGGCCAACTATTGGAATTCATTGTATCCATAGATGATATAAATATTGAACCTCTAAAATTTCAAGCCATTCTCAAACTTCCACCTCCTCGTACTCTTCGCCAGTTACAAATCCTTCAAGGAAAATCTAACTTTCTTCGTTGTGCATGGTTTTCTTAGACTCATTCGATCTACCATTCCATTCGTTTGGGATGAAAAAGCTCAAAAGTATTTTGATGCCCTCAAACATGATCTCACTTCTGCTCCCTTGATCCGTCCACCTGAATTTGAAAGGGACTTCATCCTGTATATTTCAACTTCCACTTATTCAGTCACAGGGGTCCTCATTGAGAAAGATGCTATCGGAAATGAGCAAGTCATATAATATGTTAGTAAAAACCTCAACTATTCCCCTGTGTTCTATTCACACGAAGAAAATTTGGCGCTGGTTGTAGTGTTCTCTATTCAAAATCTTCATCATTATATCCTTACGCATACCACTAGATTTGTGACCAATTCAAACCCCATGGCCTTCCTATTGAGTCGACGAATCATCAATGAGAAGTATTCCCATTGGATAATAATTATTCAAGAATTCTATCTTAAACTTGTCACACCCAAGAGTAAGAAATATTTTTCCCTTACTGAATTCTTTTCCAAAAATTCCTACTGGTGTGTTAGATCCTCCAGTCAATGATGATCTTCTAGATGAACACTTGTTTGCCATCACCTCAGATGATCCTTTGTATGGTGACATCCTCACTTATCTACGAACTGAGAAATTCACCCCCATCTTAATCATGATGCTCAACGACATATTTGACATCAAGCCCCTCGCTACCTCCTCATCGGTGATGATCTCTATCGTCGCGGTGTTTACATTATCCTTCGTCGATGTCTCACGCATGATGAAGCTGAGCAAGTGCTCAATTACTGCCATGGCAGTGCTTTTGGAGGTTATCTCTCCAGAATGGACACTACTTAGAAGATCATGCGTGAAAATTAATTTTGGCCTTATCTCTTTAGCGACTGCACTGAGGTAGTCAAACACTGTCGCAATTGTCATTTATTTTCTTGTAACGTTTGAGCTCCACCTTCTCCCCTCCATCCCTTAATCGCAACTGGTCCTTTCTGTAATGGGCTATTGACTACATGGAGGTTTGACCCCCATATGCTAATAACCACAAGAGTATTATCATGGCCGTCGTTTATTTTATGAAATAGGCTGAAGCCATGTGTACATTCAATAACATTGCAGATATTGTAGCCCTTTTCTTTTTCAACCATGTTATTGCTCGATTCGGGGTTCCGAAACAATTGGTTTCTATCCATGTTCAAAATTTCGAAGATGAGATATGGCATGAAATATCCTCTCAGTTGGGATTTGAACATCAATATTCATTATGTTATTATCCCCAAGGCAATGGCCAATTTGAAGTGGTCAATAAAATCCATAAAAATATTCTTTAGCAGATGGTAAATAAGGACAATACCAAATATCACCTTTTTCTCTTCCCTACTTTGTGGGCCTATAGAACCTCTGTTAAAACTTCCACCGGGTTTACTCCTTTCCACCTTGTTTTTGGAGAGGATGCAGTCTTACAAATCGAGTGTGAAATCCCCTCCCTTCAGCTTGCTGTCAAACTCCTCGTGGACACCCAACCTTTAGAACAATGAATTATCATTCTTGAGCGTGCCAATGAAGACCATCGTGTTTCATTGCAAACGATTGAAGTGGCCAAAAATTGCACGAAAGCTCAATATGACTGAAAATTCCACCCTCGTACCTTTCACGAAGGTGACCTTGTTCTTGTGTATAACCAAGCTCATGATGTCCTGGGGCATGGGAAGTTTGAATCATTACGGATAGGAACTTACATCATATGTAAGTGGTTGGGAAAGGGGGCATACCTTGTAGAGGATTTTGAAGAAAAACTCCATCCTAAACCTCATAATGCACTCTACCAGAAGTAATTTTACCCATAGAATTTCCCACTGAAATGCATGTATATTTTTTTATTCTTCATTTAGGTAGATTCCCCCCCCCCCCATTATCTCATAAGTTGTATTCTTGCATATTTAAGATGGATCCATCATCCACGCCTCATATCAGTTATGTCGATGGTGTAAGTCGCTTCTCCAGGAATATTTCCTAGACAACTTGGGCCATTTTCACCCCTTCGCATTCATTAGTTCATTCCAATGACATATGCATTGGATCTTCCACCCATAACCAGGCCGAATATGATGGTGTGATAGGTTTATTAGTCGATTCCCTTGATCATCACATCCTCCATCTTCATGTTCATTTAGATTCCTTGCTACTTGTCATGCAATTGAATGGCAGTTATCATGTGCATAATCCTATCCTATTTAGAAAATATCTACAAGTGAAGATTTTGGCACGTGAATTCTAATTCATCACATTAATTCATGTTCCTAGAGCCAAAAATCACTATGTAGATTCCATTGCAAATAAAATTCTAGATTGTAATTTATAACATACAAGAATACAACCATAAACATTAACAAATGGTGAACCAAAATTTTCACAGAAGATGCATAACCATATTATGTATCATCATATAAAAACATATAAGTGTTTAGAGTCAAATACTCTAAATATATATGACATTCCCATAGCATGTTACATAACCAAAAAATGGGACCCACGTGTCCCTATCCCTAGTCACTGTCATCTAGAGGCTCCCGATACAATGGCTCCATCCCACCAGCTTGTAGGTCTCAAACTGCCTCGCTGACCATTGATATGTGTCACGTGATACCTTGCCACTCTAAGGGAAGACCAGTGCACTCATCTATATTTAAATCTTCTAACTCATGCCATCCGCACCTAGTCACCCCGGTTAGTAGTATGTCGAATCTATGATGAAGGTCCTCTAGCATAAAATCATTGTCTAGTGTGGAGCCAAATTATCTTCCTTATTTAGATGTATCCCCACATTGGACCCCTATTCTTAATGGGACAAAAACGTTGCCCATCATTTTATTGCCGTTAGGGAGGTCCAAGGGGGGGCGACGGTGACCTTTTAGAGCCCCCCCTGGTGGGGGGTTTCAAGAGCAGCGCCCCCAAAGCGAAAAACAAATGTAAAATTTCCTTGTAAAATATTGTAATTTCGTAGTCAATCTTGGCCATTTATTAGGCAGATGATCTGAAATTAGAAGTTATGTTTACTTTAGGGTTTTTTACCTAGAAGGAAACCCCTCTGTTGTATGAGGGTATTGTATTGCGTCTGTGTATGGAGTGTATACTTTGAGTGAGGAATAGAAAGGGGGACTGTGTGAGAGAGAATAGGATATTACAACAGATCTGTTGCAGGTTGTGTCTCTTCATTTTGCTGGATAATATAAAGGAAGGACTGGTTGTTTCCATGGACGTAGCCCAAGTTGGGTGAACCACATATATCTGTGTCTCTCTTGTTTTATATGTTTTTTGTGTTTGTGTTTCCATATATTTTATGTGTTCCATTTCTCTGTAATATATAATTTTATAAAAACTAGTATCAGAGCTGAAGGTCTATTTGATTGGTAAACTCATAGGAAAGAAGGGTTCCCGGTTCGAGTGGGAGCAATGGCGGAATATGGTAGGTTTAGGGTTGAGAAATTTAACGACCAAAACTACCTGTTTTGGAAGATGCAGATGGAATATTATCTATATCAGAAATATTTGTACCTACCATTGAGCTGAAAAACATAGAAGCCGTTGAGTATGAAAAACACATAATGGGATATTCTCGATAGAAAGGCACTTGGAACAATAAAATTGCGCCTCTCAACGTCAGTAGCCTTCAATATTTTGAAGGAAATAAAAACATAGGGTTTAATTAAGTCATTGGAAAAACTATATGAAAAACCCTCGGCCTCAAATAAGGTATTTCTTATGAAACGTTTATTTAATATGAAGATGTTGGAAGGAGGATCTGTTGCTGACCATTTAAATGAATTTAATACTATTACCAGTCAGTTAAGTTCTGTAGGGGTAAAATTTGAAGATGAAGTTAGGGCTCTATTATTTTTTTGCTCATTTCCAGAAATTTGGAATGGTTTAGTCATGGCCATTAGTAACTCTGTCTCTGTATCTAGTAATTTAAAGTTTGATGATGTTGTCGGTGCTATCCTTAGCGAGGAAATGCAATGGAAAAGAACCGATGGACATCAGGTAATGCTTTAAGTGAAAAGACTAGGGTAATAAAAATGGAAAGAGGAAAGAACTCAGGATATTGTAGTAAATCAAGGAAAGGCATATCCAATTCCAGATCGGGGATAGTGTGTTGGAAATGTAGAAAGAAAGGACACCTGAAGAAAGACTGTAAATCTCGGAAGGGAAAATAAGGAGACGCAAAACAAGAAAACAATCATGAAGAAAATGTAACAGGTGATGTGTTAGAAGATGCTTTGATTCTTTCTTTAGAAAATGTTACTGATTCCTGGGTGGTAAATTCAGGGGCCTCATTCCATGCCACACATGATAAGAAATATTTTCATGACTATGTTCAAGGATATTTTGGACAGGTTCGTCTGGGTGATGATAAACCTTGTAAAATCATTAGAATGGGTAAAGTTCTTGTAAAACAGTAGAATGGAAACCAATGATTATTGAAGGAGGTAAGGCATGTTCCAGATCTTAAGAAAAATATGATTTCAACAGGGTAGTTAGGCGGTGAAGGTTGTGTCACAAATTTCACAGATAAAATCTGGAAGGTCACTAAAGGAGCTCTGGTAATAGCAAAAGGAGAAAAGGTTGGTACATTGTATTTATGCAATGGTATTTCTAACTTTTTTAATGCTTTAAATTCCAAATATGAAACATTATGGCATGATAGGCTCAGACACATGAGTGAGAAGGGGATGAAGATTCTTCACTTAAGAATTTTTTTATCGGTTTCAAGAATATTGATTTGGATTTCCATGAGAATTGTGTTTATGAAAAACATAAGAGAGTCATATTTCTCAAATTTGGGAAAGAAAATAAGAGCGGAAAATTAGAGCTTGTGCATACAGATGTATGGGGACATGCTCAGGTATCATCTCTCGATATCTCTCATTATTATGTTACTTTTATTGATGATGCAACTAGAAAAACTTGGATTTATTGTTTTCAGAATAAATCTCATGTATTTGATACTTTCAAGAAATGGAAATCTTTGGTTGAGATTGAGACAGGAAAGAAGTTGAAGTGTCTAATATCAGATAATGGAGGTGAATATTGCAGCAAAGAGTTTGATAGGTATTTTTCAGAGCATGGGATTCACAGAGAGAAGACAGTTCCAAGAACACCACAAGAAAATGGTGTGTAGAAAGGATGAACAAGACAATCATGGAGTGTGCAAGGTGCATGAGATTGCATGCAAGATTTCCTTTACAATTTTGGGCAGATGGTGTAGAGATTTTTGTTTATCTAATAAACAGAGGGCCTTCAAGTTCCTTGGATGGTGGTATTCCAAAGGAGGCATGGATAGGAAAAAAGGTAAACTACTATTTTTTAAAGCCTTTTGGTTGTGGGGCCTTTGTCCATATTAATAAAGAAAATAGAACAAATATTGACGAAAAATCAAAGAAATGTACGTATATTGGATATGGTGTTAATGATTTTTGTTATCACTTATATGATTATGAAAATCACAAAATCATTAAGAGCAGATATGTAATATTCAATGAAAAGGTCTTGTATAAGAATCAATTGCAGGAAAAGAAACAGTAAAAAGAAAACAAAGAATACACAGTTCTTGATGAGATCACATAAAAAGTAAAGGTGCTTGAAAATAATAATAATAATCAACAACCACAACAAAAATAACCACCACAACAACAACATGCACCTCAAACACCTGAAAGTGGTGTCATAAGATCTAATAGGATAAGTAGACCCCCTAAACGATACTCTCCTTCATTGTATTATTTATTGTTGACTGATTTTGGTGAATCCAGATGTTATGAAGACGCAATGCAGGTCGAAACCAGGAAGAAGTGGGAGATAGACATGAAAGAAGATATGGACTCCTTAATACATAACCAGAATTGGGACTTAGTCAGGTTTCTTGGAGGTAAAATAACATTTTAGAATAAATGGGTTTACATGCTCAAGGAAGAAGATGGAGGAAAACAAAGGTACAAATCTAGACTTGTGGTGAAGGGGTTTTCACAGAAGAAATGTATTGAATTTGATGAGATATTTTCTCCTGTTTTTAAGATTACTTCAATCAGAACTATTTAAGTCTTGTAGCAGCAGAATATTTTCATCTTGAATAGTTAGATGTAAAGAAAACATTTTTCCAAGGAGATTTGGAGGAAGAGATCTATATGCAACAACCACAAGGATATGAGGTCAAAGGGAAGGAAAAATTAGCATGCAGGCTAAAGAAGAGCTTGTATGGTTTAAAACAGGCTCCAAGGCAATGGTATCTAAAATTTGACAGGTTTATGTATGAACAAGGTTATACTAGATGTCACTCTGATCATTGTGTTTATCTAAAAAAGAAAAATGATGGAAACTATATTATATTGTTATTTTATGTAGATGACATGCTTATTACAGGGTCTAACATGCAGGAAATAAATGCGCTCAAAAGAAAATTGGCAAATTAATTTTCATTAATGAAGGATTTGGGAGCTGCAAAACAAATCCTTGGTATGAGAATAACTGGAGACAGGAAAAATCACAAATTAACATTGTCTCAGAATCAGTACATACAAAAGGTGTTGAAAAGATTTAATATGAAGAATGCAAAACCAGTTAGTACACCTTTGGCTATCCATTTCAAACATTAGTAAGGAGATGTGCCCCAAGACCCAAGAATAAATGGATTATATGTCTAAAGTTCCATATGCATCAACAATTGGAAGCTTAATGTATGCAATGGTCTACACAAGGCTTGATATTGCACATGTAGTCGGAGTTGTAAGCAGGTACATGAAAAATCCAGGAAAATAACATTGGATGGAAGTAAAATGTATTCTCAGATATTTAAGAGGTACCACAAATCAAGCATTATGCTTTGGTGGTTCAAACATTTCTCTACAAGGATATGTTGATGCAGATATGACAGATGATAGAGATAATAGGAGGAGCACTACAGGGTATGTATTTACTATAGGTGGAACAACTCTCAGTTGGGTTTCAAAAATGCAAAATGTTGTTGCACTTTCAACAACAGAAGCAGAGTGTGTTGTTGTTATAGAGGCTAGTAAAGAAATGATTTGGTTACAAAGTTTTATGGATGAATTGGGTAAGAAGCATGAGATGGGCAGGTTATATAGTGACAACCAGAGTGCCATTCATCTTGCAAATAACTCAAAATTTCATTCTAGGACTAAACACATACAACTCAAGTACCATTTTCATATGGTCAGTGTTGGAATATAGACATTTGAATCTAGAAAAGATACACACTAGCCACAATCCTCCAGACATGCTAACAAAAGTTGTAATGAGGGAGAAGCTGAGATTATGCTAAGTTTCAATTGGTCTTCAAGTATGATGATGAAGATGATAAAAAACCAAGTACAAAGTTGAGTAATTTTCCAGCAAATGAAGTAGAAATGGAGTTGCTACAATCAGTCTCCAAGTGGGAGATTGTTGGCTGTGGAGCTTGATTATCTTCCTTATTTATATGTATTTCCACGTTGGAACCCTGTTATTAACGGGGTGGCAATGCCACCTGTCGATTGATTTCCGTCAGGGGGTTCGGGGGACGACAATGACCTTTTGGAGGGGGAAGCACCTCCGAAGCTAAAAACAAATGTAAAATTCCCTTGTAAAATATTGTAATTTCATAGTCAATTTGGGTCATCTTTTAGGCAGATGATCTGACGGTAGAAGTCATGTTTAATTTAGGGTTTTTTTCCCTAGAAGGAAACCCCTCTATTGTATGAGGGTATTGTATTGCATTTGTGTATGGAGTGTATACTATGAGCGAGAAATAACAATGGGGATAGTGTGAGAGAGAATAGGATATTACACTGGATCTGTTGTAGGTTGTGTCTCCTCATTTTGATGGATAATATAAAGGAAGAACTAGTTGTTTCCATGGACGTAGCCCAAGTTGGGTGAACCACATATATCTGTGTCTCTCTTGTTTTATATTTCTTTTGTGTTTGTGTTTCTATATATTTATGTGTTGCATTGCTCTGTAATATATAAATTTATAACAGATATGCGACCCCCAGTGTTGTAGCGCAACCTGTATATCCTTCCGGTTTCACTAGTGCTATATATGCATGACACAAGTTTGGAAACCAGTACCACATATATACACTTTATACACTTTAAATACAACCAAAAATATAGTAACTTTCACTTACCATCCAAACCCAATGCTCATTGGTGAGCCTTGGTATTGCACCAAGAGTGCTGTAGCTCCCAAAGGCTACTCTACTTTACTTTATCAACCCAGGGTTCGTAAAAACTTGGAGGTGACAATGTTATATACACATCATATGCATTCCACTCATGCCATCCTCTTCTTAGTCCTATGAAGGGGTGCTACTGCTAGGGCTACTTATAGGGTATGAACTCTGTCACACTTCTGAATGAAACCTAAGACTGTAAATAACTCAACACCATTACTTTATCAACAAGAAAGAAAATAGTCTAAAGCATAAGGACAAACCTAACTATTTGCAAAAAATGAAATCCACAATTAGGCTAAAGCAAGAAATAGATTAAAACTAAATGGCATTCATAATGGAAATTGCTGAATTAAACTTGCAGAAAGGGAAACTTATCTAAGCACACATTTCTGGTCCAAATGTCTAATTAACCTCTGATTACTACATGCTTGACTATTATGTTTTAACAATGCCTCTATTCGTGAGCTAACTATGCTTGTAAATACTCTATTTTTAGCAAAAGGAGGCGCTGAGGTGGCTTAAGAAGGTCTTCGACTCAAGGATTAAGAGTTGGAGGTGTCTTTGAGGTTGTGTCAGGTCTAGGTGGGGTGAGATATGGTTTCTGGGCTGAAGAAGTGGCTGACTGGCGCTACTCTAGGATCTGCTACAGTGTTTCCTGTAGTGCTACAGGATGTCTTGAAACACTACAGGAAACATGAAGAGGGTAGTTTGAGGCTAGAAATGATGAGGAAATGGGTAGGAAAGGTGGGATGAAGGTGGAATTATATGGATGGAAGGTGGCCAACCCTTTTTCCAAGCTAAAAAATTCTTTCAAATCCCGTATTGCACCTCCAGGGTAGCTCTCGATGTTGTGGTGAAGATCTAAAAAAACAGGGCTAAAGGCGATTTTTTTGAAAGTAGTTTGGTGTAGGGTTGAATCTGAAGCTAGGGATGATGGTGGAGTCCTCCTCTGTTTCTCTACTCAAGCATGCAAGAAAAATACCTATTCATGCAATTAACATTGAAAAATATATGATGAAAAAGGTGTAAAAGATGAGTTGAATTTAATAAGAAAACCTACCTATGATTTTGAATCGGAAACCTAACTCAGCATTCATAACATGTTCATGATAAATACAACAACTTATCTATCCTTTCCAAGAAATCATAAACTGAAATAAATTTTGGGTCTGTGGTGAATATTTCCCCCCCTCAAGCTCCAATGAAAGAGGTGAGAGAGGGAGACTTTGACACACAACTTTGGAGTTTTATATGCTACTGTACCATGATCTACAAGAGCCTAACTACATCAACATGAGATGGAATAAAACTAAACACAACAAAATTAAATGTAAGCAAACTAACTAAAAAACATGAAATAAACTAAATATAATGGCATGGAAAGTAAACATAAATACACAAGAGAGACTGAGGCTAATGGATTGGGCCCTAACCCACAAGATCCTCTCTCTGAAACTAAATCAGTGAAGGATAAAATGAATACTCATTTTATTTCAGAAACAATCTCTTACATAGCCATGAAAGTCACAAAAGTCTATTACAATCGCCAAAGTTAGGATCCATGAGATGCGGTTAGTCCATGTCGTGAAACACACAGGGAGTGTTGAACCCAATGTCAAAAAATCTCCCCCAGGTCAGTGTCCCAAATATTTAGATTAGTCAAAACAAGATTGTGCATATAAAATTATGCCAACTTGGCCTTGTCTCCTATGCTATATTGATTGAAAAATTCAATAAATTGCACACATTTTTCAAAATGAAATGATCCATGAGATGCTAGTGTCTTAATATGAAATTGCAGCTACTGTTCTTTTGGGTAGATGGCATAAGAGTTTGAAGGATATCTATGTTGGACCGCCTCTATGAAAAAATATGCAATGGTGGTAATTTGTTTGTCCTTTTGCTGGAGTTGGATTTGTAACCTTTCATTTTATGCCTGTGTTTCTTGAAGCTTCTCCTTTAACACGGTTTCTATGAGTCTAACATCAGCTAAATCCCTCCCGATTTGAGTGACCTTTTCTTCCATGATTCCTATTTCATGCACACCTTTTGTTTTTCCACTTTGCATCAAATGATGTGTGTGTGCTCTTTCTTGCTCTAGCTGATAAAATAGGGGGACAACAAGCTTTTGAGGAATAATTCTTCCTCCTTCAATAAATGTATAGTAGGAAATCATATTTGGCTAAGGCTAGGGTGTGAAATCATTAAGATGTCTTTAGGGACATATTTTGGGGAGTTAGGCTCCTCCTTTTGTTCCTTCTCTTCCTTCCCTTTGGCATCCTACCCTTCAATATGTGCCTCTTTTTCAACATCTTGGGTCTCTTTCTCTTCCAAGGGTGCCTTATCTCCCTCCCCCATGGTTTTATGCTCTGTTTGTGGCACTACTAGAGTTTCCTATAGCAAAATCTATTTTTCCTGTAGAAAACACACCTTTTCTTGTTTCTCCTTATTTTCTGCTTCTTAAGAGTCTGTTGGGGTTAGTACATGTTTAAGGATGCCAGCCTTGAAGAATGTCTCCTTATATAGGTCACTGGTGTCTTCTCAGGTGAGGTGACCTGTTGAAATTTTCCTTCTTCTAAGCTTATCTCCTCTACCTTTTTGGGTGGCTCCTCAATTGTTATAGGGATTTTGGTTGGAGTCTATGGCTTCCCTTACTTTACCCTGACACTCTTTCTAGTTTTGAAGTACATGGGGGTTTGTATTTTTATTTTGGCCTTCAACAGTGTGCTTAAAGTGGCTAAGGTAGCAACCACTTCGTTCTCTTATATTTATGGTGAAATGCTAGTCTGTTGGGGAGAGGCATCATTTCCCAGCATAGGGTTTCATGTCTCTTCCTCCCCTGTCTCATATTCCTTCTTCTCTTATGCTTCTTCCTCCTCTTTTTCATCTTCCTTTTTTTCTTATTCTTTCCCTTCCTTTGTTTCTAGGGTTTCTATGTTTTCTGATTTAGTCTCCATCTCTTTCTCTTCTTCATATTCTCCTTCTGTCTCTTCAGTCTCCACTCATTCTTCTATTCTCCTCCCTCCAAGACTAGAGGTAGGGGTTTGTCCAGTTTGTGTACCTATGAATGATTCCCTATCCATATATATGAAAGTGGACCAAGATACATGGGTTTTCAATCTATTCAATAGTATATCCTATTATAATCTTGATGAGGCCATGGTGAGCTAAGTGTTGGTACTTTCTCCCCCTCACCTTTTGGCTCATGTCCCTAATTGAATCTAGGAAGAAGCAGGGAATGTTAAGAATTTTTTCTAGAGGGAGATCTCCTTGGAACCTAAGCTCATTCAACAGTCTGAAGTGGTATCCATAAAACACACTGAGTCTCCCCTCACAATAAATGTATTACATTATGTTAAATGCTACGTCATCCCAAGGGTATGGAAGGCTTTCACTTCTCACTCCATTTTTTTCCTCAATGAATTCTTCATTTGAAAGAAAGAATATCTTTTGGGCTGTAGTGATGGACACCCTATATTCTCTATTCCACTTGAATCCCAGAGGCAAATTGGGAACTCTGCTAATCAATTCAGGTGTAATGGTGATGGATAGAACTTTTACCACAGTGATGGCCCTAAAATATTATTGTGCATAGAGGGCCACTACAAATTCTTGAGCCACCTCCTCATCAAAGCCCTTGAGGAGCTCAAATAATCCTAGCCACTAATTATTCCTAAAACTTTCCACCACCTGAGGGTGTAATTTGTTCGTCTTGATATCTGTGGGTTCCCTTATATTAAAACCTCCTCCCATTTTATGACTGTGTTAAGAAGGTGGCTGAATGGTTTTGTCTGGGAATATTGGTGATGTGTGGCCTTAGAGGTTATAAGTTTACATAAACTCATACTATCATGATTATATTTCATCAATCAACCTCTTAAATTCCGAATTACTACTGTGAATGCGTATAAATTTTCATGGAAAAAATTCACAATTTTGGTGAGTGGACATCCACTTACCTTTGAATTATGGTGTTTCTTGCATGGGAGATGGTGGTTTTAGGTGTGAATACCACTTGTGAGTGGCTCTCATTTCAATTCTATGCACTTTTCAACATTTTGTAAGATTTCGTTTAGCATCAACAATTTCATGTATCACAGGGTTTTCATGCAGACTTTGACCTTGGTGCAGAGTTATTTGATGGCTCCTGTCACCTTCATTATCTAATTTCTCTAAAAATTCTCAATAGAATGAGAAGAATGGGCCAAAAATTCCCTTTATGGAAACTTGAATGAATTTGGAGTGGAGTGGTGACTTGGACTTCAACACGAGTTTTCCTCTTTTGGACCATTGGTCCCACTCCACTTAATCATTGTTTTTTGCCTTGGAATCACCTCCATGTCCTTGTGAACTCACCCTTAACTGATTTTATTGCCCAGGTGGCATGCATAATTTACTTCTCGTTCACTTTAACTTCACGAGGGTGGCTAAGTTAACTGGCCACCTTTTTTCCTTTTTAACCTATAATTCTCGACATTAATTCATTTTGATCAACATGATGCATAATGAGAGGATGAAGGGCCACACCTAAGCCTACCTGTTGTTGAGAAGTTTCAGACATTATTTAATGCAGAGAGCCGGATTTTGGTGATATCCATGATTTATTTTCCTTTTGTTGTGTTGTTTTTTATGAATTTTTCTAAGTGAGCAACTTATTTCTCAGTGAGATGTTTAACACTTTTATTTTCTTTTTATTCTTTTAGGTATTGCATGGAGGTCCTTAGGTGATATTTCTAGTGTGGTCATACTCTTAGAGCCTTCTGGCGGTCATTTTGAGCCATCTCCATCAACCTCCTCTCATGTTTTAGGCTTGCTATGTCATGTACAAGATTGCTACAGGAAGTTATCAAATTCATGTAGTAGTTTCCTTTCTACTACTTTGGAGCTCCAGGTTGCTAAGAAATGAGGGTAAATAGTGTATGGAGGTTAGGGATGGAGCTATGGAGTGAGTGGAGTGATGGAGAGATGAGGTTAGAGGTCCCATGTCAATATATAGGTGACCTAGTTGCTAGTGGCGAAAAATAGGGTTTAAAGAGTGAATAATCATTCATGGAGTGGATTGAGGGTTAGAAGTGTTAGGTATAGGTAAAAAATTATTTTCATGATTTTATTGAAGATTATATGCCCTTAAGAGAGCTTCCTTTCTCACAAATGAATTTCCTGTAGCAGTATAGGGTTTCTTGCATTAGTACAGAAAATGTTGTAGTAGCCAGGACATCCTGTAGCAATTACAGATAGGAGAAAAATATGGGATTTTTCCTCACCTAGAGGGAGAAATGGGTCGATGGATGCATGTTGGGGTTGCTTATGGAGTGGGTAGGTAGAGGAGAGAGAGGATAGAGGAAGAAAACTACTCATCTTTGCGTAAACCACCCTTGATCAACAACCCGCAAAACATAAATCAGTGAATGCATAGGTGTTGTTTTCTTTTTCTCTTTTTCTCTTTGCATTTTTTGTTTTCTTTTTTAAGACAGGTGGGCTTCCTCCATAGAGGTTTTCAACCTGCAAGCCTGCCTTGGGTGCCTCAAATAGTTTTATCTATTTATTTATTTTTTTAGGATCACCTCATAGAGGTTTTCAACAGGGGAGTTTGCCCTTGGAGAGGTTTTCACCCATGCCTCTTTATTTTTTTTCTAGGAAGGGGAGGCATTGGAAACTATGGAGCTTCCAATGACATACACCTCCATGTTTATGGAATTGATAAACTCAGCCCTAGATAGGGGCTTCCTGTACACTTTAAGCCTATAACCATTGACAAGTAGGGGGATCCCCTCCTCATCTATGGTTCTGATATGAACAATGCCATTTTCATAGAAATTTTCCACTTTGTAAGGTCCCAACCATATTTTCATTCATTTTCCTTTGAATTCCTTGAACCTTGAGTCATAGAGAAACACCCAATATTCTTCTTGAAAAGTATTTTCCTTAATTTGCTTTTCATGCCAAACCTTACTTTGCAGTTGAATTACCTCTGTGTGAAGGAGTGCCTGCATTATGAACTCATACAAACCACTTAACTGCAACAACATTTCTTGTTGGGCCATTGTGATATCTAGGTCTAAGTCATCTTCCATTCTCAAGGTGTTTTACTCAAATTGAATGGAAAGAAGAGATTTCTTCCCATTGAATAATTCATAAGGAGTAAACCCTATGGTTGTATTCCAAGTGGTATTGAAATCCCAAGTGGCTTTCACCAATCTGTCTGCCCAATATTTTCTGCTACTTCTCACAACCTTAGTGAGGATATTCTCCAAGGCTCTGATGTTTTTCACTTCATCCTATCCATTTGATTGAGGATGATAGGTACTGGAACTATTGTGCTTTATCTTGTGCCACCTCAAGAGGTTTTAAATGATATGAGATGTAAATTGGACCCCTTGATTAGTGACTACCTCTTTGGGGTATCAAAACTTTTAAAACACATTTTCTCTTAGAAACTTAGCTACCTTCTCCTCTGTTGCTACCTTTATAGCCCTTGTTTCAACCCACTTGTTTAAGTAGTCAGTGAAAACTATGATATACCTCTTCTGTTCGGATGGTGTATCAATGGGTCCAATGAAGTCTATGCCCCATTTTTCAAAAGAGCCACCTGAGGGTGCAAAGAAATTTCATCCTTTGGTGTAGGTATCCCCATTCTTTGGAGCTGGTCACACCTACTGGTGTATCTCCTGACATCTTGCTATAGGGTATGCTAATAGTAACTTACCTGCAAATATTTGAAGGTTGTCCTTTTGGCAACAAAGGGGCCTCCCCCTTAGTCTCGGGAACATGAAATATCATACCCCAGAGAGATTGAGAAATGCCCTAGAGAGGGCACCATTGTACAAGAGGGCTATGCAGGAAATGAAGATCCAATGGCTTGGCTTGAAACTTAGTCCACCTTTGCTGCTGGGACTGTGTTGTTCCTTGGGAGACAATCTCTAGCTATAAGGAGATTGGTGCCCAATACATTTAATGTTACTTGCAAATAAAATTATTTTTTATCCCTTCATATTGTAACCCTAGAATTATATCTTAAACCCTTTAATATTTACATATAACACAACTCTTCAAAGTTCCTTCAAATGATAAATGTGCATGAACAGGAGAAGGTGAAATGATTGTGAAAAACCATTAAAAATATATTGTAAATCACATACACTATTATCTATGGTTTTAGAAGAAAATGGTTGCAAGAAATGATTTCAGAATAAAAGGAGCGCATTATTAAGGAAATTTACTCTAACTCACAGATGTAAATTAGACACCAGCAGTTGCATTACTTTATTCCAATAGAAGAGATATACATAAGATGAAACAGGAAGAACTCAACACATTCATCAATTGCTGGAAACTTCTATGAAAATATTTTTTAATCTCATAAAGACAAAGTACAAAATTACCAAAACTTCTGAGGCCCAAAGTACAGAACCCCATCTCTCTTTCGAAAAAGTCTTAAATACATAATTGAAAAATGGATGGTTATGAAACTATCAACTTCTCAAACTATTTTCTCTCAGTCATTACATAGGAAATATAAAATTAAACTTATTCAAAAAATAAAGTAAAAGTAAGACATGAAATAACATTTGATCATGTGGTGGCCTGAGACCCTAGAACATAAGAGGTTCCTACATTTGTATCATTGTTTTTTGGAGACATCCATTTCTTACACTTTCTCCACAAATGTACATTTGAGCTGGAACAATTTACAAGCTTGACATGAGCTATTCTGAAGTCTGTGATCCTGGAATATGAAGGTTTTTCTTAAAGAAAGGTTTTCATCATCCTTAATAGATGAAAGTATTTATGCAGAAAATTCACAATAATGCCCCTCTTAGGATAACAATATTTTCGTGTGTATTTCCAATTTTACTCTTTTCCTCTACCAGGAATTTTTCATATGTATCCCAAGGAAGAATATTTCCTTATTGGTCCCAACAGGATGGAAAACTAGCCCTGGTTCTTTTACCAAACAACACATTGAATCTTACCACTGCTTATTTAACTTCCTTCAACTTTTTCTCTTTAATATTCCTATATGAATTCTTTGTGATCATTTTGTTAAACTCTAGCACACATTGGTCCTGTCTTTAATTCCAAAATCCTTCAGCTCTTGTGCAGTTCTAAAATTAATAAAATCAATAAAATTCTTGGCATACATGGCCCTGTTCTGCAACTTCTGTTTATTTGCCACAATGACATTTTCCAGATCTCTCACAATGCTTTTCTCTTCCCCGACAATAATCAACAGGTCCCATATATTCTTGACAACATTAATAATCTCATTCCAAATAATCTCCCTGGATTGTATTAGGGACATATATCCCTTCACTTTCTCTTTCAGCTCTTTAATTTCCTGATAGGCAGTCTGACAATATTTCCTATACTTCTCTACATTATCTTTGTTGTTCTGTACTTCCTACTCAGTAGCTCTGATTACTTTATAAGAACTTTCTAGGTCTCTCTGAGTTTTCTTCAAATCAATTTTTTCCAATCTTGACTTAGTAGAGACTCGAGTTAATTGGGCAGCAGGGTCTTCTGGATTTGATGGAACAACGATAATACAGACATGGGATTCTATCTTATTTTGCAACATAACACCTATCTCTTTTAACTCATCTATTTATTTATATTTTTACAACAAAGTTTGTAGCAACTGCTCTTTCTCTGTCTCAACTTGGGCTACTTCAATAGCCATAGGATGCTCACATGTAGGAAGCTTAAGCTTATTCTTCAAACTCTAGATTTCAGATTTAGCAGATTGCAACAACTTTTGAATTGTTGATATGTCTTCAGGATCGACACCAACTTTGACGATTATTTTCTTCAATTACTCATTCTGCGTGGAGTAATCTCTTGAATTTTCTTTCTCCAACTTCAACTGATTGATCACTTTTCTCAACATGTTTTCATCTTTGGTAGCAGCTGAAGTAGTCTTATTCAAATCATTAAATATTAACTGTCATGTTTGCATATGCAAGTTAATATTATTAGGAAGAGGAATCTTTTTAGCATCCACTGTTAGATTAATAGTTTTGAAAGAAGTAGTAGTTGTCACATTCATAACTGAAGTATGGGAGAAGGCTACCTTAGCTGATCTTTTTTTAGATCCATGACTGTCAATAATATTGTCTGCTCAAGAGAAATTTGAGCCTCTGGTCAAGCCTCAATGTTATCTCTTATTTTATTTTTCCTTTCTTAAATTTGTGAGACAACCTGTTTAACATTTGACAATGAATCATGACTTGTGCCCTCAGGAAAAGAAGATGAAGGAGTACAAGAAGTGTCTCCCAAATGCAAAGAAAATTTAGGCATAGTTGAAGAACTTCCCTCCTCCACTGTCTTAGCCTTCTTGGATTCATTTTTTGCATCACTATCCAAATAAATAATTTATCCCTTCCTATTTTAAGCCCCTTCTCAATAGGATGAGGGGTTTCCACCAAAATTTTCACAGATACAGAAATTTTGTCCACCATTTTCCAAATTTTCCAAATCTGGCCTAGACTTAATAACAAATGGAGAGTAACCATTTTCCACCCTGCAGTTTGAAATCACATGATATGGGTCATAGGCCCATTTCTCCTCTAATAACAAATGGATATTAGTTAGCATATGGTGAGCCTCTTTTAGGGCCTGTCTGGTATTAATAATTAATGAACTCATTGTCCTAGGTAATTTAAAAAAATGACCCTTATTCACTGGCACAAAATGAACTTGATCAAAATTAATAATTTTCCTAATGAACTCCAAGGAAAACATCCTCATAGGAACAAATACAGGTAGCCTGAAAGGTTCTATATCAACTCCAAACAATATAATTTTGGTATGGTCTTCATGAGAAAACCATTCCCCAAACCTCACATACTTGCTCAATTTCAGAAAAGATTGAGCTTCAAGAAACAACCTCGGTGCAAACTATCCATTTAAAATTGAATACACAATAGGAAGGAAAGTGGAGATAAAGTCAAAGAGACTTTAATTTCCACCTCCTTTCTTACTAGGTCTGTACAAAAGACCACTAATTGCTTGTTCTTATTCACATCAACAATTCTTATCCCTAATTGAGTGAAACTATCCACATGGCTGTAAAGAAATAAGTAGGTGACCAGGGATGGAAACGTAAAACTCCCAGTAATTGATAAACTCATGAAATGACTATTTACAACATTCTCCAGATAAGTAGGAATATCTAATATCACTTGAGGCTTCATCATTAAAGCAAACATTCCCATAATTTACTTATCCACCATTTCGACATCTTCTTTACCCAATATTTTGGCCAAAATCTAGAGGATTTTCCTTACATATTCAACAAAGAGGCTCAAAAGATATTTTTATGAATCCATGGAAATTTTTTCCTTTTTAGGCATTAAATAGAGAAAAATTAGGGCAAACTCAAGTCCCTGCAGTTCTTGAAAGTATGTGGACAAGGACTCTTCAATAAAACTCACATCTGACTCTGTAGAGGGAAAGAAAAAAGATTGCCTAATTAGCTGAGCTAACACTTGAAAGACATTTTATCCCAATTGGTTCATAAAATAACACTTTTAAGGATACATGGTAGAGACTAACTAGTGGATAAACTCAGGAAACAGGTAATTTTATGGAAAAAAAACTAACAAGACTCCAGACTTTATTAAAGAAGAGTAAAGTGGAAATTTTGACTGAATAAGGATGACACGCTGATAGAAAAGTGGGTGGTATAGTGTGTATGAAATATCCACAATGTCACTTTCAGTGCCCACCAATGGAATATGAGTAGAAGACCCAGCCATAATGCTTTTCTTTGACATTTTGGAAATTTTTTAAGGATAGTTGCATGGGTTACCTGGCTCTGTTGAGGTGGTTTGATGACCTGGACGTTGGTATAGATGTTGGAGAGATTTTAAATTTTGGAAATGGATGTGGACGCAATGAGGAAAAAAATCCTTTATATACATGGAGGGATGACTAGGTGGGAAAACATTATACGGAAGCATAATAATTGATGGAATGTGTGATGGGACAGGTGATGTGATATGGAGGGATGACATGGAGGAAAAACTGGCTCGCTTGCTGGCATCATGGACCATCAGTTGTCATCACTGTGGGGGGACTCTGCAGTACAAAAATGATCTTGGAGCTGTGCCCCCTGCAATTGATCTGGGACTCTCATTCCAGTCAATTGGTGGGGGTCAAACATTCCAGCAGAGGCACCTCACCAGTTAATATCCAATCGTTTTGTGATGCAGATCACGCTCCATCGCAAGAAATACTTTTAATCGGTGCTACCTAAAGTGAAACTTGCACATTCTTTAAATATAATGCGACAATTGTGGTCCCACGTCCTATCACATTTACTTCGACCACTGCTTAGAAAATATTTTTTTCAAAATTTTATTTTGAGCATATATTTTTTTTCAAAATTTTCAAAGGACATAATCTCCTATATGCAACAATAGAAGAAGTTTAAAACATGCCATGACAGACTGGGTGAAAGGAAATAAAAAGCTGAGGAAGACAAGGAATGGGAAGAGGTAGAAAATAATGTTGGATTCTACCCTCTTGAGGGAACTCTTTCACATCTTCCTTGGGATGTCAGAGGGGACACTAAGGCACTAAAAGAGATGAAGAAGGAGGAATAAGTTGCTCAGAGGATGAGAAACCATTTGGTAGGGGGGTGACGATGAGCACCATCATTATGTATCTTTTGAGGGGTTAATTTTCACCTTTTTAGCATTATTATTCTCTCTTTCTCACATTTACTTACATTATGGTCACACGTTGCTTAGTGTAGATGGTGATTAAGGCTTGTCATACTTTGAATGTCTAATACAGTTTAAATGTAGGATAATCATGAAGATATGCCACTTTTGTTGAAGATTGTGCAATCAAAGCTCAGAGTAGACAACAAGCAGATATTATAGGGGGGTTTACCAACTCCTTAACTCCTAAAGGCAGTCAAAGGATCCTCGAGATTCCCTCCAACAACTCGAAATTAAAGGCAGCCAAGAAAGTGGAAGAACAAGTGAACCAAAGCTCCACTTCTCTTGCAGTCAAATGGGAAAAATCACCTGATTTTTAGGGAACTGTTGGTAGCTACTCTTTAGGTTAAATAGGGTAGAGCAATAGCTCATTAGGATTCAAATTTTGGAGATAGCTAGGATACTCTTAGCTCTTGTAATAGAATCTTGTGACTTTCATGGCTATGTAATGAGATTGTTTCTGCATTAAAATGAGTATTCAATTTATCCTTCACTGATTTAGTTTCACAGATCTGAGCTTGTGGGTTAGGGCCCAATTCATTGGCCTTAGTCTCTCTTGTGTATTTATGTTTACATTCCATGCCATTGTAGCTAGTTTATTTCATGTGCTATAGGTAGTTTTCTTACATTTCATTTTGATGTGTTTCATTTGCTTACATCTCATGCTGTTGTAGTTAGGCTCTTGTAGATGGTGTAGTAGCAGATAAAACTCCAAAGTTGTGTGTCAAAGCCTCCCTCTCTCACCTCTTTCATTGGAGCTTGAGGAGGGTAGATCTTCACCACAGATCCAAAATTGCTTTTAGTTTATGATTTCTTGGAAAGGATAGATAGGTTGTTGTATTTATCATGAACATGTTATGAATTTTGAGTTAGGTTTCTAATTCAAATGCATAGGTAGGTTTTATTATTAAATTCAAATAATATTTTCCACCATTTTCATCATATATTTTTCAATGTTAATGGCATGAAAATGTATTTTTCTTGCAAGTTTGAGTAGAGCAGTATAGGAGGACTCTATCAACATCCCCAGCTTTAGTTTCCACCCTCCACCAACCTAATTTCAACAAAATCTCCTTCAAACCCTTTTTTTTGAGATCTTCACCACAACACCGAGAGCTACCCTAGAGGTGCAATATGGGATTTGAAAGAGGTTTTGAGCTTCACCAAAGGGTTGGCCACCTTACATCCATATATTTCCACCCTCGTCCTACCTTTCCTACCCCTTTCCTCATCATTTCTAGCCTCAAACTACCCTCAACATGTTTCCTGTAGCATTTCAGGACATCTTGTAGCACTACAGGAAAACCTGTAGTATATCCTATAGGAGCGCCTGTAAGCCACTTCTTCAACCCGAAAACCATCTCTCACCCCAGCTAGACTTGAAAAAACCTTGAAGACACCTTCAACTCTGAATCCATGAGTCCAAGACCTTCTTAAGCCACCTGAGCGCCTCCTTCTTTTGCTGCAAAACAGAGTATTTACAAGCATATTTATCTCATGAATATATGCATTGTTAAAACATAGTAGTCAAGCATGATGTAGTTAGAGGTTAATTAGCCATTTGGCTCAAAAATGCGTGCTTATATCAGTTTCCCTTTTTGCAAGTTTAGTTCAACTACTTTATGAATGCCACTTAGTTTTACTCTATTTCTTGCTTTACCCTAATTGTGGATTTCCTTTCTTGAAAATAGCTAGGTGTGTCATTATGATTTAGACTAGTTTCTTTCTTGCTGATAGAGTAATGGTCTTGAGTTATTTATAGTCTTAAGTTTCATTTAGAAGTGTGATAGACTTCATCCCCTAGAAGTAGTCCTAGTAGTATCACCCCTTCGTAGGACTAAGAAGAGGATGGCATGATTAGAATGCATTTGCTATGTATATAGCACTTTCACCTCCAAGTTTGTATGAACCCCCGGGTGATAAAGTAAAGTAGAGTAGCCTCTGGGAGTTGCAGCACTCTTGGTGCAATACCAGGGCTCACTAATTTTTGGAGTTGTTGCTAGAGATACCAGAGCTCACCACTTTTTTTCTAGGATCACCTCATAGAGGTTTTCAACCTAGGAGTTGGCCTTGGATGCCTTAGAGAGGTTTTCACCCATGCCTCCTTATTTTTTTTTTTTTTTTTTCTAGGAAGGGGAGGCGTTGGAAACTATGGAGCTTCCAATGACATACAAACCCCTATTTATGGAATTGCTAAACTCATCTCTAGACAGGGGCTTCTTGTACACTTTGAACCTATAACCATTGACAAGAAAGGGGATCCCCTCCTCATCTATGGTTCTGATCTGAACAATACCATTGTCATAGAATTTTTCCACTTGGTAAGGTCCCAACCATCTTGTCATTAATTTTCCTTTTAAGTCCTTGAACCTTGATTCATTGAGAAAAACCCGATATCCTTCTTGAAATGTCTTTTCCTTAATGTGTTTCTCATTCCAAACCTTCCTTTGCAGTTGAATTACCTCTGTGTGAAGGAGTGCCTACATTCTGAACTCATCCAAAACACTTAACTGCAACAAAATTTCTTGTTGGGCCTTTGTGATATCTAGGTCTGACTCAGTGCCATTATCAAGGTGTTGTACTCAAATTCAATGGAAATCAAATCTTTCTTCCCATAAACTAAATCATAAGGAGTAAAACCTGTGGTTGTCTTCCAAGTGGTATTGTAAGCCCAAGTGGCTTGCACCAATATGTCTTCCCAATATTTTCTATTGTTGCTCACAACCTTGGTGAGGATATTCTCCAAGGCTCTGTTTGTCACTTCCACCTAGAAATTATCTTGAGGATGATAGGTGGTGGAAGTCTTGTGCTTTATCTTGTGCTACCTCAGGAGGTTTTCAATGGGATGAGATGTAAATTGGGCCCCATGATCAATGATTACCTCTCTGGGGTATCCAAACTTGTATAACACATTTTCTCTTAGAAACTCAACTACCGTCTCCTATGTTGCTACCTTTACAACCCTTGTTTCATCCCACTTGGTCAAGTAGTTAGTGAAGACTATGATAAACCTCTTCTATCCGGATGGTGGATCAATGGGTCCAATGAAGTCCATGCCCCATTTTTTAAATGTCTCTAGATCCACCTGAGGGTGAAAAGGAATTTCATCTTTTGGTGTAGGTCTCCCCATTATTTGGCACTTGTCACACCTACTGGTGTATCTCCTGGAATCTCGGTGTAGGGTAGGCCAATAGTAACCTTCCTGAAAAACTTTGAAGGTTGGCCTTTTTGCAGAAAAGTGGCCTCCACGAGGACTATCATGACATGCCGAGAGGATGTCAAAAACCTCTTCTTCACTCACACATCTTCTGAGAATTTGGTCAGGACCCAACTTGAATATATTTCCACCAATCCAGGTGAAAGGGATGCTTTTCATGATAATATTTCTCTTCTCCCTAGATGAGAGGTTGGGAGGGAACTTTTCAGTAACCAAGTAGTTAGTTATGTCAGCAAACCAAGGAGAGAGTGTTGACATAGAAAATAGGTGTTCTTCTGGGAGCTGATCATCCACCATACCTTCCTCATCTATAGGTATAGTCACTCTTGATAACAAATATGCAACAACATTCTCCTTTCCTGGTTTATCAACAATTGTTAAGTCAAATAGTTATAATAACAATAACAATCTAATTATTATAGAATTAATATCAAGTTTATTCATTAATTACTTGACGGCTTCATGGTCAGTATGTACAAAGGTCTGATAACCAGTAATATAATGTCTAAATTTGTTTAAGGAATGGAAAATGGCTAAAATATCCTTTTCTTTGACAGTATAGTTGAGTTTAGATTTGGAAAAATTCTTGCTAATGAAATAGATGACATAGGATAATTTGTATTATAACTGCCCCAAAGCTGCCCCCACAGCTTTGTCTGATGCCTATGGGTGGATGTGGAAATGAAGAGCCCAATTTGGACCTCGGAGAATGGGGGTAGTAGTTAACTTTTACTTAATGAGCTCAAAAGCTTCTTGATAGAGAATGGACCAGAAAAACTCAAAATATTTGGCCAATAATCCAAATAATGGCGAAGCCAATTTGCTGAAGTCTTTAATGAACCTTCTATAGTAGCCAACCAAACCTAGGAAACTTCTGACATCTCTCTTATTTTGAGGAACATACACCCTTTTTATGATAGTGATTTTGTTTGGGTCTACCTGTATTCTTGCTTGTGATATTGAGTGGCCCATGACTACTCCTACTCTTTTTAAGAATTCACACTTTTCTAGACTTAGGGAGAGATGCATCTCGATGCACCTTCTCATCACTTTTCCCAAATTGGAGAGAGCTTCTTGGAAGACATCCCCATAAGGTGTGAAATCATCCATGGAGATTTCAACATAGTCACAAACTAGCTCAGAAAAGATGCTCAAGACCGCTCTTTAAAAAGTAGTTGGGGCATTGCACAACCCAAAGGGAATGACTCTGTAAGCGAAGGTGCCCTAGGGACATGTGAAAGTAGTATTGTCCTGGTCTTCAGGGCTAATTTGGATCTAGTTATACCCGCTGAACCCATATAAGAAAGAAAATAACTTCTTCCCTGCAAGGCCATCCAGGACTTGATCTATAAAGGGCAAGAGGAAATGGTCCTTCTTAGTGGAATTGATTAGTTCTGAGTAGTCAACAAAGATTCGATATTTTCCATTCTTATTTGGGACTAAGACAAGAGGAGACATCCACTCACTATCAGATATGGGATAGGTGAAATCTTCATCCAATAATATCTACAGTTCTTCCTTCACTATGTCCTTTAGAGCTAGGTTCATCCTCCTTTGAGGTTGGTGCACAAGCTTGAATCCTTCATTAATGTAGATATGATGTGTGCAAAGCAATGGATGTACCCCTTTCATATCTTTGTATACCCAAGAAAATTCATCAAGGTTTTCTTTCAAGAGTTGGCATAACTGCTCTTCTTATTTGGCTGAGAGGGATGAGTTAATTTTCAAAGATTTTGATGGGAAAAAATCCACAGCCTTGGTGGTTTCAGAGGTTGAATCAATTGAGTGCAACTCCATCCAAGGGTGTCTTTCAGACTCTTTGACTAGGTCATCGAGTGGAATGTCATTGGGGGGTTGGATCTAAATGATGTGATTGATGAGCTCATCCTCATCAGGTTGCCCCCCTCTAAGTACAACATATATGGTACAAATGGGGTATGGTATAGTGATGTATAATTCATATTCTTCGTCTTCATCCTCCAACCACAAAGTTAGGTCATGGTCAATTGAATTTTGGGCAGGAGGATATAATACCAACTATTTAGACTAGGGCCCATTCTTGATAGTCATGTTTTTGACCCGACAGCTGATATAAGCATCGACAGTGGATAACCAAGGTCTTATAAAATGAGAGGATATCCAATGAACTTGGATTTTTCCTAGAGGACTAAGAAATCTTTATGGTACTCCCAAGAGTCGATTGAAACCATAACATCCTCAAATATTCATTCCCCAGCTATTGTGGATCGGTCTGAAAGTTGCAAAACCATTGTGGTTTTCCTCAAAGTCCCTTAGAGGTTGAGTTTAAGCATAGTTTCCTTGGTCATTGCATTGATGGAAACCCTGATATCAATCAGAGTTTTGGGGACTATGACTGTTTCGGGGAATTAACACCCTAGAGGTTGGTTGGGATTCAACCTCCACAGAGCAAGGGCGTACTACTTAACAGAGACCCACACGATCATGCACATTCATAAAAACTACATAGAGCAGAATGAGAGGTTTACCCGTTGGTCCTACGTTTGAAGTAGATCCACGTGGAGTTCAAACTCCCTGCAACCGTCCTTCCTCCTTAACCTGAAATGCAAGAAGAAACCAGCACAAAGGACAAGTTGTACAACATATTTCTACTCTATATGTTAGTGTGATTCATATAAAACATTAAATAAATCATAATGAATGCTTGTATAACAAATATTATTCATACATTAAAGCATACACTAACACGTTTATTTCGGGAACAACATGATACTTATGTATTATAAATAGTACGTACAAAAGTAATCAAGAGGAGAGATCACCTGATCCTTCCAAGGCCTTCGCAGACCGTCGTCCGGATCCGTCCAGCCCTTGCCTCGCTAAGACTCCTTCCAAAATGGTGCATACGAGATAACATATAAAGGGATGTGTATCTCAAGGAAACAAGGGTTTCCTACAATGAACTGGGAAAGTGTAGGAGGCACGGGGAATCAGACTTGGATAGGGAATACCAACAGAGTATAATATCAATACTTTCTCTCTCCCTTAGGCCATACACATGAGGGCTTTTTATAGTCCCTCCAAGTAGTTTCAGCAGTTGGAAACAGTTGGCCACGGGCTGGGGTGGTTGAACTACCTGAGTAACCATCAACCCAGCGCGAAATTAGGGATTTTATATATATTTTTTAATCATTTTAATGGCATACGCGGAAAAGTCTAGCTGTACTCGCGTATACACGCGGAAAAACACGGGCATAGTCGCGTATGGAGGATTTTCCATTGTTTTTAAGTGAATTTGTCCAAGTCTGTAGGAATGGGTGCCCATAAAGCCATGAAGCAATCATAAATCATGTCAAGGTGAGAAATGATGCTATAACAGATGCCCCCTAATATATGAGGTCAGAAGGGGAACATGATGGCCGAAATGTATTATGCCCATAGAAAGAACTTCGCAAGGACAAGAGAGGACTTCACCAGATTTCAGCCTGCCAAAAACCAATGAAAGAAACCAGAGAGTCAACACATGCTGAGGCGGGCATACCCATGCTCAGTCAAAAATACATCATATATATAGAAAGTACTGAATAGATCCAACATGTATACAAGTATAACCGAACTGAAAGTACATAGTGAATCATCTGAGCAGGGCCCGGAAAGACAAGTCTGTATCAATGTCCAAGTATCACATATAGAAAGCTGATCAAAGATAGTGCAACTGGATGTCTGATCAAGTAACTGAATCTCCAAGTACCGGATCATAAGTGGTGGATCAAACGGTACAATCACGCAACTCGGGGACCAACATATAAGATGTTGCTGTGCTGAACTGCAACATATAAGGGTGCACGGCAACACTGGCAGAAACTGAAAGGACTGTCAACAGTGAACCGAGAAATGCTGATGCAACCCGAGGTCTTCACCGATCACAACGGCACAATTCTACACACTGGGAATAAATGAGCTGAAGTCGACCATGTGAGAAATCGTTGGATTACCGGGCAATGATGTTTCTCGTTAACCAACGCGAGACAACCCACCGATAATGATAATGAGTGTCAAGGTGCCCCAGTACAATCTGACAAGTGTGAATGAATGAGTTGAAGTCGAACACTTGAAAGAATCTACCAATCAAGAGGCAATGATGAATCCCCACTGTCGATAGCGAAGAGTCTGCCACTGATGACTGCAAACCCTAAGGTACTGACAAAAAGACTCTAGACCTTATTCCCAGAGCAATGAGTCGGAGTCGATGGGAAAAGATCCGCTGGAAGGAAGGCATTAAGGCATCCCACATCAGTCCAGCGCGAGTGTAACCCGCAGGCCAAGATTTGGAAGGAATCGGACGAAGGAGAGTGATGGAACCAAAACCGAAGTACGTTTCCGACGTGCACAAGATGAAGCTAGCGCACGGAAGAAACCCTCTGAACCAACCAATAATGAAAGCCGACACAGAGGCGAGAAATCCACCGATAGGGTCAAATGGAAATCAAGGTACTGCACGAATCCCAAGTGTGATAATGTGTGCTGACGTCGAACACAGGGGAAACCACTCAGTCAAAGACCCATGATGATGATCAAATGCCGAGCACGAGGTCACCTATCAATAATGGAAATAGGCCCAAGGTGCGGCTCTAGGCTTGCTCTCAGAGCAATGTGTCGTAGTCGATAAGAGACAAACCCGCCGACAAGAAGTCAATGGGGACCTTCTCAAACCAGCACGAGCAGAAGATCAAAACATCTGATGTGATAGAACATGATACTGACAAGACCGGGAAGGCCGACTGAATAATGAGTCAAGAAACACCGCAGAATGGCCGACTCAGGCTAGACTTCCCTTGAACCAAAGCACGACTCTGTGATGACCATGGCAGTAAAAAGTGACACTGTATAAGTCTGTCTTGTAGGAGGCAAAACAAACTCTCCATATGATTGGAAGAGATAACCAACCGGGGGAGAACTGACAAGTGAAACATGGTAAAGGCTGAACCTAGGTCAAACTAGAACCATCCCAAATGAAGGATATATATATAAGTATATGTGCTTTGTTCAAGGGCGACAAACTGACTCTGTACTGCCATCAAAACAACGAAGATACATCCCGTTCCCGCTCTTTTTGTTATATTTGATTTTTTTGTCTTTTTCATATAATAAGCCTGAAAAAGAATAAAAGAATGCTATGGTACAATGGATAGAACGAGTATCAATAAATCAGATGAACTAGTTCCTGGGGTTGGAACAATCCTATGCTCAATGCAAGGTGGCGAAAACTGGTAAGTGATACTCAAAGGAACGTTCCATCCATGGGTACAAAGGTGTCAAGTCGTGATAGCTAAGTGCATGCAATGGTTAACTTGTACAGAAAGTCAAGGTCAAAAGTTGGCTTAATCATCGAGTCCAAATGAAGCCGGCTAAAGGCCAGGATAAACAAGTAGCCAATATGCAATGCAGTAATACAACTTAACGACACCAGGGAGCCTCTAGGGTATAAGCCAGAAAAATGATAAGTGATGAAGGAGAAGAATGAAGCTTCAACACGAAAGACATGGCGGGACTAAAGAGGACTCCCGAGCCTACATAAAAAAGCAGCATGGGCAACAAGTGATAGCGAGGAACTAACTAGGAAGCCCATGTAAAGGAAGGCTCTACCATCAAGTCATGATTTAAAAATCGGCGAGTGAAATGGGTGTAATGCTCATGACCCGATGGGATCGACCCTAAGGAAAGTGATCAGTATGGAGGCTAGTATGCAAGATGCAACGGAAAGTGATTCCCTAACCTATATGCCAGTGAAGATCATATACCTGCCATGAAGAGTCTGAAATCATGGGTCAAAAACCGGGAAAAATCTCGAAATCGTCAAAATGTACCTGAAACATACCAAACTGGGCACTTCCAAGCAATCGAGTTATACAGCATAAGACAGATCGAAAAAATAAGCACAAGGAAATTTTTGCAAAATTTTTCAATTTTTTAGCCATAAATACACAAATTACCTCTCAATTGGTTCATTATTGCATAGCTGATTTGGAAAAAGAGCTCTGGAGCTAAAAACTTGTTTCGTCAAATCAGGAACAACCGACCGTCGGAATTCAGCGAAACTTCAGGTAGGCTCCTTATTCATCCTGTTTAATCATTTTGTCCATTTAAAAAATTAAAATTAAGTGAATTTTTGCCTAGAAACCCTTCTTAAAAAATGCGTATCTGCGCATACGCGAGTTCAATGAAGTGAAGCCGCGTATACACGCGACTGTGCACAGGAAAAGTCGCGTATGCGCAGGTCCATAACTCAAAAAGAAGTTTCTAATGCAAATTTTAATGAAATTTTTCAGGATGACTATCTCTTGGAGGGAACGTGAGCACAACGCAATAGACCAAGAGGTCATGCAGGATCGCGCGGCACAAAATGTCCTCCGAAATTGTGGATTATTCAAATTTTTCAAAATGCCCAATATGAAAAGTAATGTGAGATTGCTTGAAATGCTAGTAAATTACTGGGAGCCAGATCAGGATTGCTTCATCATTGATCAAATGCCACTACGCATAGAAGTGGAAGATATATACTTCATCACTGGACTCTCCAGGAGGGGAGACCCCGTGGATCTGCACGGAAAGCCCCTGGGAGGGTTGACCGTGGAGGACTATGTCCAAATCTATTGCGTAGATAATTCCAAGAAAGTTGGCACACAGATTGCAATCAAAGATATCAGGGATTTTCACATAAAGATCCTCCTATTCACCATCGGCAGAGTGGCAGGATCTGCCTCACTGCATCAGGCATCCAGGACGCACATGAGCATAGCTGTAGAGTGCTTAATTCATGTGTATGATTGGTGCACTGCCCTGCTACAGAACATGAAACAACAACTCACCTCTATTCGCCAAACAAGAACAAAACACTTTGGCTATGGAACCATTTTGACTACATTCTTCTTCGAGAGAGTTCCAGCTTTGAGACCCAAAGTCATCTCAACTATCAACAGCCCTCGGGACCCAAGAATTGCCCGTTGGGCAGACATGATGAAGAGACTGGGGGGCAGCGAGGTACCCCGAACTACCTGGGACGATGAGTTCTTCTTATGGTGGAGAGAACAGATCATCACAGTAGACGACTATCCCTATGCCGGGATGGATTTCCGAGGAGATCCAGATCTAGTACTTCCACCCGGTGCAGCATGGGGAGCAGTCGGTAAGTTTTTTCAAAAATTTTAACTTATATGATTTTTTTGGATTTTTCAAATATATATGAAAAATGAAAAACAAACATGTTTTTGGATTGGATTCATAATGACTGACAAATGAAAAAATGATCATGTTTCAGATGTTGGACCAGTTCGTCCTGAGGGCCTAGCACGTCACAAACGCCGCAGAGGTGAAGCAGAGACAGCGGATTCTGACAGAACCCTCCAGGCCGTGCAGAGAAACTTGGAGGGATTGACCCGCCAAATCCCTCTGGCTGCTGTGGAGGACTTGCCAGAAGCCGTCCAGAGACGGGTTGTAGGAGTACCCCGGGACTGGGTTAGACTGTTCCGCCGTGTGGCCACCGCAGTGATGTTCTATAGGAACGCTGGGCAGGGTCCTCAGGAGTAGATAGTTTTTACATATTAGATGACTGTATATTTTTTGAGACTGAACATGATGGGGCATAAGCCCAAGTTTTGTACGGCATTGATGGATCCAAAATTTTGTAAAGTTTTTTGACATACTGATGATATATATACAGCGATATTTGATGTGATGTGATAAATGTATCAAATGCATGATGTTTTTGATGATTAGAAATTATTTTATTGAATGATTAATATGCCAATCTAAAGCTTGATTAGCTAATGAGTCAGCAAACCAATTGTCAGCTCGAGGAATATGAATGAATGTTAAAAATTGAAATGACCTTTGTAACAAACGTACCCTCAAGAAAAATCGTAATAAAATTGGATCTCGTACCCGATAAGTGTTGTTCAACTGCGACACCACCAGCTGGGAGTCCAAGAAAACTACCAACGAATCAACACCCAAGGATATTGCCTCCGAGAGTAGATGAATGACTGCAGTGTATTCTGCTACGTTATTGAAAGTAGGACCAATGCAGACCCCTCTTGATGCCAACAGCTGACCGGAAGGATAATGAAGCACCCAAGCCGCGGAAGCTAAGTTCCGGGTGTGTCTACTAGCACCATCGGCGAAACCAAAATGACTCATGACATCAACACAACCTGCCAAAGCAGATCAAAAACATCACTATCTCATCAAAAATCGAAAATCAAAACAGATATGTACAAGACAAAAAACTACTATATACAAAGCAAAATGCCAGGCCAAAGCCTAGGCATAGTACTTCTTCAAATAGAGCCCATTTCGGGGCTCCGGCAACTCGTTCCCTTCGAATTCAACCAAGGTATACGCTCCTTTCTTAAGGACCTTTTGACGATATAGGGGCCATACCACATCGACTTAAACTTTCCTGCCCCCAAGGCGTCTTTTTCTTGGGCATAGACCAAAACAAGGTCACCTTCGGAAAAGACCCTAGGCTTAACCGCCTTATCGTACTGGACTTTGACTCGGTTTTTATGCGCTTCGTTCAACGTGGCGGCATCTCGACGCTGCTCATCAAGATGTTCCAGATGAAGAAGCCGCTCCGCCAGACTAGAAGTGTCAGGAAGAAGCTCAACAGCTAATTTAAGGGAAGGAATCTCGCATTCAATGGGAAATACGGATTCCACCCCGTGGACTAACTGAAACAGAGTAAAGCCGCCTGGGCAGCTTTAATCGACGTCCGTATGCCCGCAGTGTGAGCAGGCATAATGTGCCAGTTGGATCTATGTTTATCAATCGTCCGTTGAAGAATTGTCTTCAAGGACTTATTCACGGCTTCCACCTGGCCATTGGCCCGAGGATAATATGGAGATGAATGCTCCTGCCGGAAACCCAATTTAAGAGCCAACTCAGCCATCATACTGTTCTGAAAGTGACTGCCATGGTCAGTGACAATCTCTCTAGGTATACCGAACCGAGCGATAACTTGGTTGAAGAAGAAAAGAGCTGCGGTCTCACCATCGTTCCCAAAAGTAGGCATAGCTTCGACCCACTTCGTAAAGTAGTCTACTGCTACGATAATGTACTTGTGACCTTTTGCCGAAGGCGGGTTACAAGTAGTATAATCCATACCCCACTTTGTGAAGGGTCCGACAGTAACGACTGGAAAAAGCGGAGCTGGATGAGAGCGCATTTTTCGAGTATACACTTGACAAGGATGACACTTCTTGACCGATTCAATACAATCTTTGAAAATCGAGGGCCAGAAGTAGCCAGCACGCAAAATCTTTTGGGCTGTAGCAAGCCCCGATAAATGACCCCCACAAGCTCCACCGTGAGAATCATTGAGCACAGCCTCAGCTTCTTCGAAAGTTAAGCAGCGTCTTAGGATTGAATCAACCCCTCGACGGTACAAAGCATCACCAATAATCAGATAACTTTTAGCTAAGTGACGAAGCTTACGACGCTCATCTTTCGAAAAAGAAGAGGGAAACTTCGCAGTCTGGAGATATACAATGATGTCCCCATACCAAGGATCTTGTGGAGAGATTAGAAACAAGTGTTCGTCCTGAAAGGACTCATCATAGATCATCTCCTCTCCACAAGGCAACTCGGAGATCAATTCCGCAAAGACTAATGACTTCTTGGATTTGGCAGACATGAACTCTAGATTAAATTCCCGTAATATCACAATCCATCTATTATATTTGCCCCCAATCACTCGCCTGCTGAGGACAAACTGAAATGGATTGGCAGCTGCCAAGACATAAGTTTTGCGAAGAATAATATAATGCCTGAGTCGCTGCACAGCATGAACTGCTGCTAAGGCTAATTTTTCTATCGGGGTGTATCGCAGTTCAGGTCCTACCAGTCCTCGACTAAGGTAGTAAATAACATGCTCAGCCAGAGCATCATCCTCCTGAACCAGAACCATACCAATGGTAGACCGCCGAGCTGACACAAGATAAAATCTCCGCTATAATCGGTGGACTCGTAAAGGAGCAGTAGGTCAATGCCTTTTTCAAGGCATCGAATGAGCGTTGAGCGTAGTCGTCCCAAAGAAAAGGAACTCCTTTCTTCAACAGTCTCATATATACCTTTGTAATCTCAGCATAGTTAACGATAAACCTCCGAAGAAAATTAGACTTCCCTTGGAGACTTTGAAGCTGACGGATTGAAGACGGGGGAGGCAATCGAAGTATTGCCTCAACCTTGAAGGGATCTACCCTTATCCCTTCCCTAGACACGATAAATCCCAACAGCCGACCGGATGTTACCGCGAAAACGCACTTGTTCGGATTCAAACGAATTTTATAAAAACGACATCTTTCAAATACTTGCCGGAGGTGACCTGGATGATCCATCCTCTTTCGAGAATGAGCAGCTAGATCATCTAAGTATGCCTCGATGATTTTCTTGATGTCGTGGAAGGCGTAAGACATGGCCCGCTGAAAAGTAGCTCCCGCATTTTTAAGACCAAAAGGCATTTTCTTATATGCAAACGTACCCCAGGGACAAATAAATGCGGTCTTATGTTGATCTTCTGGACGGATAGTAATTTGATTATAACCAGAAAAACCGTCCATGAAGGAGAAAATCTCGTTACCGGCACACTCGTCAATAATCTGATCAATGAAGGGTGTGGGGTAATTATCTTTAGGAAACGCCTTATTCAGGTCTCTGAAATCGATGCACACTCGAATTGTTCCTTGCTTTTTATCAACAGGAACGGGGTTTGAAACCCATTCAGTCAGAGGAACTGGGAAAATGAATCCCGCCTTAAGCAGCTTTTCAACTTCAGCTTTGATAGCTGCTGCCTTCCTATGATTAACCGGACGAAGTTTTTGCCTGACCGGCTTAGCGTTTTCATACGTCTTGATCTCATGCTGGACGATAGATGGGTCTATGCCAGGCATTTCCTCATAAGACCAAGCAAAAACATCCCTATACTCTTTGAAGAGCTCAGTATAGATTTGAACTTCTTCACGGGAACATTCAGCTCCAATGAAAACGTTCTCAATAATGTTGGGATTCCTGGAGATGTTCACCGGGATAGTCGGAGAGATCACAGCCATGTTCCCTTCAGCATAAACCTGTGCTGGTGCTAAGGGGCTCAAGACTGGGTGAACAGGTCCAGGAGACCGAGGACTTGGAAAACTAGCTTCGACTTCGCTCAAGTCAGGTAGGAAGTAAGACCGATGATGCAAGTCATCCCACGGTCTCTCTATACCTGTCATTGCTTCCAGGATGGCCTCTTCAGATGGAAGAGTGGTATCTAGACAATCCCGGGCAGAAGAAGAAGTAAGCGTCCAAGCCGGAGCCACATCACCATCCAACTCTTCCGGCGAAAGAGGAGCTGGATCAGACTCTGCAGTGTCAACAACAGACTGATATGCAATCTCAGCTGCAGAAATCGGGAATTCCATTCCACCCACTTGCCCTTCTTCCAATGTGGCAGTTGGATAAGGTAAGGTCCAAGGGTCCGAAAAATAATGAGTTCGAAAGAACTCTCTTCGAAGGGGAGCCTTGGAGGATGAAATAGCATTAATAGACACCTTAGGAGGAGGAAGATCAAAAGAACCCATCAGGGAAGAATACATTCCCACTCCTAAATTCTCGATAGGCACCTTGGTATTATCCAACTTAGGAACAGATGAGTCAGGAGACGCATCCAGGTATACAGGAGGACAGTCCAGTTGATCCACCGTGACTATCCTCCCTTCGTGGGGGAAACATACTATTCGAAATAGTGAGGATGCAATAGCATCCATATCATATATCCAGTTCCTCCCCAACAGAAGGTTGTAGTCCAAGGCTGCATCTACTACCTCAACCTCTATGTTAACGGTTTTTCCCCCAACACAGATGGGCAAAGCCGGGACAATACCATGGGGTCTGTGAGAATGACCATCGAATGCAGTAAGAACAGTGCTCAATGGAACAGCTTTGGGAGATCCAAGTGTCTTCCAACATGCGAGAGACATCACGCAAGTAGAAGCACCCTCATCAACAATCGTGCGAAAGATATTAGTCTTCCGATACGATGATTTAATATGGAAGGCCATATGATGAGGAAGTCTCTTCTTAAAATTCTTCATATCAAAGGTAATCAGAAGAGAATTTTTCGGATCAATAGCCCCAATGGCAGTGAGAAAAGCACTGCGCTGAGCCGGACAAGACTGGAGTACCTCTAAAGCTGACATAGCACAAGGACTCTGCGCCAGATCTTCTACAATCGAGTAGTTCTGGGCAGCCCTCATGTTTGGATTAATCGTTGACCGCTTAGAAGATGCTTTCGGCATCCGAGGCATAGACTCAACAGTTGGCTTCGTGATGTGAAGCGGCTCAGTAGCATCAGGAACTTCCTTAGCTTTCGAAGATTCCTCTCCGCCATAATCATGGGATCTCGTAGCGACATCCACGTGAGCACTCATCATAAAGATATTCGATGGAATTTCCCCTTCCTGAGGACCTCCAGAGGAAGCCCCAGGATTTTGATTCGCGCCAGCAATTAATTGCTGCCCTTGGGGGAAAGGGTTTGTTAGCACAGCCTGGGAACTAGAAGAACCTTGCTGAGATAACAGGCGCTGAGCATCCTGAATTTTCGGGCAAAGATGCGTGAGATGGTCTCCAGCACAAAGCTTGCACGGAAACTTAACTTTCTTTTTCTCCTTTTGCCCTTCACCAACACGCTCGTTGGTCTTATTTGCATCGCCCTTCCCATTCTTGCCCTTCTTCTTGTTATTACGTCCCTTCTTCTTCCCATCGGACTGTTGATTTCCTTTGGGTTCAGAAGATTGGACAGCATTAATGGACAAAGACTGGGAAGGTGAAGAATCAGCAGGCACAGCCTGACTAGAAGGAGCAGATTGTAAAGACAACTGCTGTAATTGAGAAAGCAGGCTGGCTGCACTACTACCGACCGATCCGACAAGTCCGTCACCATGCGGACCAGGTTTGGGTTTCGATAGATCCAATTTGGAGCGAGGAGCATTAGGCAAATACTTGTAAAGCATGCCAGACTGAGAATAGATCAACTCTAACTGCTGGGCCCTAAAGATGGCCTGCTCCTCGGAATATACCCATGACATGGATACATCTTTTGAAATATCTGACTGAAGCGACTTCAAAAACCACTCGAGAAGGAACTCACCTGGAATATGGGCTTTGATAAGCCTCTTCCTTCTCCTCCATTCCTGAATATGATCAGAAATGTGAGTTGCCTCATCCTGCTTAAAATTAGCCGTATGCTCCTGGCCCTGTGCCTCATATCCGATGGTGCAACTCGGAAATGGTTAAGAAAGTATGCGCCAGCTTCTCCAAATGTGGCGAAATCGCCTTCAAAGTGAGCTCTATATACTTTTTCGCGGCATTTCCAGTTAAGGTGCGCTGAAATAATCTCAATCTAATCGAGTCATCGATCAGAGAGTTCGATGAGCACCATAAGTGGAATGTGGTGACGTGGTCCGCCGGATCTTCACCATTCTTACCTTCAAACTTAGGCATGTCTGAAGGAAGTTTGGTTGGAACCGGAGGCCACCCCGAACTATACCGAATCGGGTCATTAGTTAACTTCGCCAAGTCTGGCAAGTTTAACGTTGCCAGAAATGGTAATCGCGGCGGAGCCTGAGAATTCCATCCTTGATGGGATGGATTTCCAACATTCTGAAAAGAATAGCCTGGATTTGATGAGGCACCAGGCTGCCAGAAAGGACCCGTAGAAAATGGAGAAGAACCTCCTCCCCACGCCGAGTTACCATAACCCAGGCTAGTTCCCCCCGCTGAAGTATTGACTGAAGAGGAAAGCCCCTGGTAGGGGTTCCATGCATTAGATAAAGGGGAAAAAGACTGATAAGCACTCGATGCAGGGAAAGAAGCATTCCCTGGATGACTCGCGATGAACTGATTCCCTGCTCCCGACGTTGCAAACATAGGATTCCACCCCATAAAAGCAGTCGAACTTGGCCCCTGAGCCCAAGGATTGAAACTTTGGGTCTGGGACGTAAAAGGAAATGACCCTAAAGAAGGATTGGGACTAGGAATATGCCCAGTCCCAAAGGGGAAACTCTGAAAAGAAGCTGATCCACTAGCCATGTTGGACATGGGCGTAGATCCAGCTGCACCGGCGGTAAAGGAAAAAGAGGGATTTCCAGCAATGGACATCCCTGAAACAAAGGGACCAGATTGAGAAGCATATGCTTGGGTGAACCCAGAGCCAAACATAGCAGTGCTAGAAGCACTCGAAGACAGAGCAAGAGTGCCCCCTGCCTCGACAGAAGCAGGGGTCTGAATGCCCGCAGCACTCACGGTAGAAGCCGCGTTCCCAGTCGTGGCCATCGAAAGATAAGAAAGATATGGAAGATCCGGCCGTCTCTCAGACTCCGGTCCGACGTACTGAATAACAAACGGATGATCAAGAGGAAGAGGAGATGGACCCCCGTAGCCGCAGCTCGTGTTTCGACCCGAAAATCTTCCTCCCGAGGAAACAATACCTCGAGGTGAGCGAACGTCCTCTCGAACCGACACCTAATCAAAGAATCTAAACTTCGTACTCCAAGTGGAGGATCTCTCTCCAACAGTTGCCGTACCGCGGTGGTGAAACCAATTGCCAGATCGCTCCTACGCTCGGAAGGCTCGCACCCTGGAGACAACCCCCCCGCATTCTCCTCGGAACGTCGGTGCGCTTGACTCACTTTTTACAAATCTATTATATTAGACTCAAGAAAAGTGAAAAGCTAGGCAAGCTAGAGCACTCACTAAAAACAAAACCCTGAGAAACAGCAAGCAAACAACCTCCAAGTATTTCCGCTCCGGGTGATGAGGACCGGACACCAAAATACAGGAAAGCGAAGTATAGGACCTTCCGAAAGCAGTCTGGGATGATTAGGGCCCATAACAACTAGCGAAGGTATCAGAAGCAGTTACGCCGACCTCCTAACAACAGCCTTTGCCGGCTCAAGCACCCAAGCTTCGCAAGGGCACCCCCCAGAAGTACTGCTGGAAGTGATGCGACGTCCGCCTCAGGTACCACGGGTATTCCCCCCCGCAGTCACCTGTGTGGAACCTAGGAACAGCAACTATGGACACCAATCCGTATCAGAAGCTGGGCGGAACGGTCTTGAGGTTAGATTCAGCTAATCGGAGGGGGGGTATCCCTCTTCTTAACCTTCACTTCCTCTCGCGCTTGACTCTCGGATGAGAGCTTTCCCAGTCCACCTCACGGAGTTGGATTTCGCTCAATTAATCAACTTCTATGTTTGTTTGAGCGGCCTTGGAGAGTTAACTCTCCTCTCACCTATTCCAAGGCCCTACAACCTAGCTAGTTGGTGATTGACACTTAATAAAACTTTGCTAGTTGATTTTATATTAAATCGCTTATTTTAAGGGCTGTTGTATTAAGTCACAAGGATATGGAGTTGAAACCAATGATGTTCTGACGCAAAAGAAATTAATAAAAACCTGACTACATGCACATGCAGTTCTTTGTCTTTCGATGAAGAGCAATTTCTATGTAAGTTCTACGAGACTAAAAATGTATTTTTCTTTTCGAATTACAAACTCACACTCACAAAAACTAAGAAGCTAACTAAATGATTCAATGCACTTAATGCAAATAACCACTAGCATGTAAATTCTAAGATGTAAAAAGTCCCTTGAAACAAGATGAAATTTCCCAAAAGGCTCCTACAGTTTTAACTCATCTTTTTGATATCCAGAAAGCCAATTATTGCAAACAAGAACTCTTAATATAAGACACCAAAATACTCAACAAGAAGAAGAAGAAATCAAAAGACAACCTCTCCTCAAAATCAAGCTGAAAACTAGAAGCAAGAAACTTCACTAACGTCTCAAAAGATGAAGCCAAACGAAAATGAAAACGCAACAACAAAAACAAAAACAAGAAACAATGTTTTTTGAGTTTTTGATATGCAAAAACAAAAAGCAAAACAAATGTTTTTGGGCTTTTTAGTTTTATAAAACAAGAGCTTCAAAAAAAACCAAGAACAACTATCCCAATCCAAGCCAAAACGAGACCGAATTTCAAGCATAAAATTCAACTATGCCCCCAAACCTTATAAAGCTAATGATAGCAAGATCAATAAGAGCAATGGAAGACTAAAAACTCAATCAAACAGCCAAGAGAAATAGTGCAAATTCGTTGCAACACAAAACTCCAAAGAAACAAGAAAAGTTCTTCGAAAATTGCAACAAAACCCTAGCTTATGAAACTCAAGAAAACCAATCGAAAACAAAGCAAAGAATGCAATGCAAAGCACAACACAAAGATATGAGTGAGTCAGTGAGCAGAAGCTCTCTGTTCTGGTAAAGCAGAACAGCCAAGAACACTCAGAAAGCGATCTTGGAACTCAATCCAGGAGTGCTTGCACCAACAAGAAAACTTCGCCAAAAAGATCAGTTTTCGGACAAACGAAAGAGAAACAAGACTTGAAACCACTTCTGTCACACTCCAGTAAGTATAGAGACTCTGCAGACACAGGCCTCCACAGCCAGAAAATACCAAAAACACCAGAATCTTAAAATTTCAAATTCAGCCTAGGTATACGCGACCTTGCAGTTATGCAACAGGCGTGTATACGCGTCTGTGTTGAGGGAAACTCGCGTATATGCGGTTCCTTCTACACAAACTCGCGGGTATACGCGACTGTGTGCAAGAAAAAAGGCGTATACAAAGAAAGATAATGAAAAATAAAAATTACAAGCCTGGGAAAGATATCAAAGCTTCAGACTGACTGCAAGAAAGCAAACTGGACTGTAAAAGACAGAAAAAACTGTTGGCAACCTACCGAACAGCTGAAACAACCCAATAGGAGAATCACAAAAATGTGATCCCCAGCGGAGTCGCCAGTTCTGTTTCAGGGAATTAACACCCTAGAGGTTGGTTGGGATTCAACCTCCACAGAGCAGGGGCGTACTACTTAACAGAGACCCACACGATCATGCACATTCATAAAAACTAAATAGAGCAGAATGAGAGGTTTACCCGTTGGTCCTACGTTTGAAGTAGATCCACGTGGAGTTCAAACTCCCTACAACCGTCCTTCCTCCTTAACCTGAAATGCAAGAAGAAACCAGCACAAAGGACAAGTTGTACAGTATATTTCTACTCTATATGTTAGTGTGATTCATATAAAACATTTAATAAATCATAATGAATGCTTGTATAACAAATATTATTCATACATTAAAGCATACACTAACACGTTTATTTCGGGAACAGCATGATACTTCTGTATTATAAAATAGTACGTACAAAAGTAAGTGGAGAGATCACCTGATCCTTCCAAGGCCTTCGCAGACCGTCGTCCGGATCCGTCCAGCCCTTGCCTCGCTAAGACTCTTTCCAAACAGGTGCATACGAGATAACATATAAAGGGATGTGTATCTCAAGGAAACAAGGGTTTCCTGAAATGAACTGGGAAAGTGCAGGAGGCACGGGGAATCAGACTTGGATAGGGAACCAACAGAGTATAATATAAATACTTTCTCTCTCTCCCTTAGGCCATACATATGAGGTCTTTTTATAGTCCCTCCAAGTAGTTTCAGCAGTTGGAAACAGTTGGCCACGGGCTGGGGTGGTTTAACTACCTGAGTAACCATCAACCCAGCGCGAAATTAGGGATTTTTATATATATTTTTAATCATTAAAATGGCATACGCGGAAAATTCTAGCTGTACTCGCGTATACACGCGGAAAAACACGGGCATAGTCGCGTATGGAGGATTTTCCACTGTTTTTAAGTGAATTTGTCCAAGTCTGTAGGAATGGGTGCCCATAAAGCCATGAAGCAATCATAAATCATGTCAAGGTGAGAAATGATGCTATAACAATGACACCATCTATGTGTACATCTACAACTATACTACTAGGGTCCAGGTACTTTGGGAATATCAACCTTCCCAACATTAAGTCGAACAGTTGTCCTACTGCATTTATGGTGGGGGTATATTTCTTCTTTCTCCCAGGTTTCTTAAAGAAAAATTTCTTGATGAGCCTATTGTAAATAGGAAAATCCTTGATGTCCTGGAGAAGGGGTATTTTTACACACAAATGTTTCAGTTCTCCCAAAAGTTAAATATACTATGGGGTGTGCTGACTAGACTAGATCAAGTGCTCAAGAAAAGGAGGTTGTTGGATCTGAGTGTTACTCTCTTCCTTTTCCTCCTCAACCTCCATAGGTGGATATGGAGGATGATTTTCTGGGATTACTCTTCCTAACCTAATATTGATCTCATGTATCTCCACAACATAAATTGGATAGGATGTCTCTCTAATGTAAACCTGTTGTGCTTGCTTGTTGTTCGGGTTTGAATTGGGCTGTGCAGGTATACGAGGTAGCTTGAGTGGAGCAGAATGGGTGAGATGAGGATGAGATTGGGATGGAGGAAGTAAGGCTGGTGGTTGATTATTTTTGGGCCTCCACCGTTGTGATGGGTTTCTCCACTAAGGTGGTTGAGAAACATACTGGGGGTGATATGGAGGGTTGTAAGCACAAGCAGGAGGTGTAGGTCATGATGTAGAAGTGGAAGTGTACCAAGATTGAATAGGTGCATTATGATTGGTATGATAATAGGATTAAGGTGCACCTTGCATACCCTGTTGATATGACCAAAGCCTTTGAGGCCTTCTCTGATTTATGAAACATAGTTTCTTTGGTCCTACTTCCTCACCTTGATATACAACTTTGAGCCCAGGTAAGGAGGGACACTTATCTATGGCATGATTCTCTTCACAGACTAAGAAAACCTCTATCAAATTTAGTGGAAATTCGTTCCAAGGGTTTTTTATAGTACATCTAGGGTAGAAGATAGCCAAGGCCCTTTCTGCTTCCTATTGTTTTCTCTTGATCTACATTGTGTCCATTTGCAGAGAAAATTTGTGCAACATCTCACTTTTGAAGTCCTCCAAAATATTTCCAATCTCATGCTCGATGAAGGTGGAAGAGGAAGGGGTTTTGGTCATGCTTTGGCTATCTCTCCCTTTCTTCCTAGCTACACTAGAGTGATTCCTAAATATAGTTTTGATGTCCTCATAAGGAAGTTGGTAGATATCTCCTCCTGATAGCATATTAAGGGTTTCTATCATCTCCTCACTGATCCCTCAAAGAAGTACCAACTTAAGTGATATGGGATCAAGAGTGCATTTGTCTCTTTTGTAGTTTAGCTAGAATATTTCTTCATAATACTCTAGGGATTCATCAGGTCCTCGAGTCATCCTAAATATTTCCTCATTTTATTTGGATCTACAACATTCCCTGTATTTTTTGATAAAGGAATATTTCATCTATGCCCAGGTAGTGATGCTATTCCCAGGAAAAACCATGAGCTAGCGCAAGGCTGCATCCTTGAGGGTGGATAGGAATAGTTTCAACTTTTGGTCATCTGAGGCATAGTCATAGGTCCTGCAGACAACAAAAAATTAAAACATGAAAGTGCCAATATCCTCGGAGTTAAGTCCATGGAAATGTGGAAGGGTTAAAGGAATGATTTTCTTCATCCTAGTTTCCCCCTATGTATCACTACTGGTAAATACTCCTTGGGTCCTAGTCTTAGCCATGAATTGAATTGGTGAAGCAGGTTCCTCAGGTGAAGCAAGTTCTTCTTCTTCTCCAATAGGTTCTTCAATGTTTTCAAGATACTCACCTATGGTGTGTTCAACCTCACAGTCATTGAAGAAGAGTAAAGGGTGATTGTATGGGGATGTGGGGGTTTTTGGTAAAAAAATTCCTTAGTGATCCCTACTCCTACGAGGCATGAAAGTCAAATTGTTTTTGTATTTTTCAATATTTTGGAACTGAATGTAAAATAAAAGAAGAAAATAATGCTAAAACAGAATCAAATAATCTACTTAGACACCTCCCTGGCAACAATGCCAAAAAGTGGTGAGCCCTGGTATTGCACCAAGAGTGTTGCAACTCCTAGAGGCTACTCTACTTTACTTTATCAACCCGGAGTTCATAAAAACTTGGAGGTGACAATTCTATATACACAACAGATGCATTCCACCCATGCCATCCTCTTCTTAGTCCTACGAAGGGGTGCTACTTCTAGGGCTACTTCTAGGGGATGAATTATGTCACACTTCTGAATGAAACCTAAGACTTTAAATAACTCAAGACCATTACTCTACGGTAAGAAGGAAAATAGTCTAAAGCATAAGGACACACATAGCTATTTGCAAGAAAGGAAATCCACAATCAGGCTAAAGCAAGAAATAGAGTAAAACTAAGTGGAATTCATAAAGTAAATTGACGAATTAAACTTTTAGAAGGGGAAAATAATATAAGCACACATTTCTGGGCCAAATGGCTAATTAACCTCTAACTAATTCTTGCTTGACTACTATGTTTTAACAATGCATCTATTCTTGAGCTAACTATGCCTGTAAATACTTTGTTTTGCAGCAAAAGAAGGAGGTGCTGAGGTGGATTAAGAAGGTCTTGAACTCATGGATTAAGAGTTGAAGGTGTCTTGGAGGTTGTGTCAGGTCTAGGTGGGGTGAGAGATGGTTTTTGGGCTAAAGAAGTGGTTGAATGGCACTACTATAGGATCTTCTACAAGGTTTCCTGTAGTGCTACAGGATGTCCTGAAATGCTATAGGAAACAGGCCAAGGGTAGTTTGAGGCTAGAAATGATGAGGAAAGGGGTAGGAAATGTGGGATGAAGGTGGAATTAGATGGATGAAATGTGTACAACCCTTTGAACAATATCATAAATTCTTTCAAAGCTCATCTTGCACCTCTAGGGTTTCACTCGGTGTTGTGGTGAAGATCTAAAAAAAATTAGGGTTGAAGGCGATTTTGTTGAAAGTAGGTTGGTGGAGGGTGGAAACTAAAGCTAGGGATGCTAGTGGAGTCCTCCTTTGCTACTCTACACAAACCTACAAGAAAACTACTTGTTCATGCAATTAACATTGACAATTCTATGATGAAAATGGTGGAAAAGATGAGTTGAATTTAATAAGAAAACCTACCTATGCATTTGAATAAAAAACCTAACTCAACATGCATAACACGTTCATGATAAATACAAAAATATATCTATTCTTTCCAAGAAATCATAATCTGAAAGAAATTTTGGGTCTGTGGTGAAGATATGCCCTCCTCAAGCTCCATTGAAAGAGATGAGAGAGGGAGGCTTTGACACATAACTTTGGAGTTTTATATGCTACTGTAGCATGATCCACAAGATCCTAACTATAGAAAAATGAGATGGGAGCAAACTAAACAAAACAAAATGAAATGTAAGAAAACTAACTACAAAACATGAAATAAACTAGCTACAATGGCATATAAAGTAAACATAAATACAAAAGAGAGACTGAGGCCAATTGATTGGGCCCTAACCCACAAGCTCAGCTCTATGAAAATAAATAAGTGAAGGATAAACTAAATACTCATTTTTTTGTAGAAAAAATCTCTTTACATAGCCATGAAATTCACAAAAGTATATTACAAAACCTAAGAGTCTCCTAGCTATCTCCAAAATTTGAATCTTAATGAGCTCTTACTCTGTCCTTTTTAACCTAAAGGGTAGCTACCAACAACTCCCTAAAAATTAGGTGATTTTTCCCCTTTGACTATAAGATAAGTGGAGCTTTGGTTCACTTGGCCTTCCACTTTCTTGGCTGCCTTTGATTTCGAGATTTTGGAGGGAATCTCGAGGATCCTTTGGCTGCCTTTAGGAGTTAAGGAGGTGGTAAAACCCCCTATAATCTCTCCTTGTTGTCTACTTCGAGCTTTGATTTCGCAATATTCAACAAAAGTGGCATGTCTTCGTGATTATCCTGCATTTGAACCATATTAGGCATTTGAAGTATGACAAGACTTAATCACCATCTACACTAAGTAACATGTGACCATAATGTAAATAAATGTGAGAAAGAGAGAATAATAAGGCTAAAAAGGTGACAATTATCCCCTCAAAAGATACCTAATTATGGTGCTCATCACTCGTCTCGATGGTAGGGGCAAGTCAGGATCACCTTGATAGTTCATGCCACTGTACAAATAGTCATCTATGTACAATGGAATCTGGTCCCAATGTGCAAAAAAATCAGGTTGGAACACTCATCCGACTCCCCATCCTCCACCTTGTCGCAGTAGCTTCCCCCAGTAGCACATCCTGGGCTCCTGTGGGCCCCCATCACAGATATGTACATGTGGACGTATGGTAGGGTTCTTCTCAAAGAAGAATGAACATTAAAATATCCTAAATGATTAGTTATCATTGATCTATCATTTGCATAAGATCAATTTTCATTTCAATGATGAAAACATCATCTAGACCCACCCATAATAGGTCCTCGACAACACACTCTATACCAGCATCATCTGCCCTCTAGTGATGTGATGAAAGGTATGACCACCCAAGATCTGTACCACTATTGTGACTATAGCTCATGTGTCCAACCTCTCTATGTCATTGATATGAATGGTCGTTCCCTTTGCACGAACACCCAGAATACAATGATGATCTAGAAGCTCACCTATCTGCCTCCCAAGATGTGACACTGGATGTGTCTCCCCTACCATTCCCAAGGGGGGAAGTCCTATCAGAAAATATATGTTCTGGATCATCATCTCGATCCTATGGCCCTTTACCACAAAGGCCTCCTCATCTGGGTCCTAATATCTCACTATCCTCGACAGAAAGGGCTCATCAGCTCTCATCAATGGGTTCTCCAAGAGCTTAAGAACCCCATAATGAGCCAAAACCCCTCTAACTGTTGGATTCCTCTGAATCTAAGCATGAAGAGTCTCTAAGTCTCGTTTGCTCCATGACACCTTCAGCTCTATCATACTTTAAAAACACCATTATGTTTTGTTAGTTCAGAGTTAAAGGCATACATCCCAAGTCCTCGACTACAACTTTCCACATTCCCCCCATCCTGCTTTTTCTCCTTGCCCAAAATTAAGTTTTTCCCCTCAAAACAACGTTGGACGTACTTTAAGGCCCTATTTTTGTGTTCTAGAATGTAGATCAAGCCCAAAAAAGTGCATTGCGACTATGAGGAATAGAAGGGGTCTCCCACAGCCAGTTAAGGCCCTAATATGAAATTATAAATCATTGAATTTGAAGAGTAAGGTTAGGCCACCTACCTCCAAATATCAGATCCTAATTCTGACAGTTTTTTGTTTTCTACGATCTCCAAAATATTTAGGAACTTCTCCTTCTTTCCAAATTCCCCAAAACTCACTATGCAAATGAATCGGATTTGGAGGCAAGAAGCCCTTTTATAGGAAACATTTTAGTTTTTCCATCGTCCATTGTGACCAAATCGTAGCTCGATTTGACAAACCATCAAAATCGTTGGAAATATATCACCAATTTTTATAATGGGTCTTCCTTTTTTTTTGGTAATTTGACACTTCACCTGGAAGCCATTTTTTCCATGAAGTTTTACTTTTCCGCCAATTCAAACCTAATTCCTTCATATGATCCACCTGTACTTTGGTACACCTTTTCTTGGAACTTGTCATCTCATGTGTTGATTTTCATCATGGGTAACCCTTATTTACTCATGTTTTTTCTGGTCCCCCTGGGCCTATCCTATGTGGTAGCATCATCGAGTCACCCTTGTTCAGAGCATCCAAGATGATTCGCCCTTGCATTCGTGCAGTCTGTTCCGTGTCCCATTTTTTAATGTTACAATATTTCATCCATATTTGTGTCACAATCCTCTAGTGTTTCTCCTTTTAACCTCCAACTATACTGTCCTATCACTGAAAATCCTCCGTCTGAGTAATTGACCATCCTCTCTGGAATAGAGTCAGTCGCTGCCATGTCAACCATGCATTTTATGTTTTGACAAGGGAATTCATTAGTTAACCTCTTAGTTTATATTCCTCTATTTTTATCCCTGGTGTATGTCTATTAGTCACTTTACTATGATCCCTCGTGCCTTAGTTGAGGATTACTCATTGACTCAACTCTGGCGGGCTCTCTTCTGTTGACTTCAACACATTCATTCTAGAAGAATGCTCTAGAGGGTGGTGTACCTTGGTTCCAAATTTCATATTTTTTCAATTTCTTAGATCAAGAAAAGGGAATCATCATTTCCCTTTGACTTGGTTGTTTCTCACGTGCTCTTCTCTAGCTCATTATCGCAAGATTGAGAATCATACACTTGATGGTACGGTGATCTAAAATATTGTACCAGTGATTCTTGGGTGCATATAAGATGTTACGTACCTCATGAGGGAGTGGCCCTTCAGGTTTCGCTCCAGCCTTAGATGTAGTTCTGCAAATTTGATGGGTTCGGTTCCAGCTGCTTGTAGCACCCACAACATGCATGTCTCCTTCAAAGGATCCATTCAGGTCTTCAAAGCCATTTCCTATTAAACATGGCTTCTTTAGCTGCGAACCCCCCTCCCCATGTTAACTTGAGGGGAATTATTTATCATGTACTCATTTGTTATTGTATTCAGTCATGGCCTATGTTTTTCCAAGCACATTATGTATATGGGATTCATTGTATTATGTCCTGGCCCATTGATGGCCAACAAATCATGTTTTATGTACTTTGTAGCTCAGTACCACATTTTTGGGCTCGCCATTATTCTTTATACCCAATTATAGCAGTGGTTATGGTTATGCCTCCCCTGCCTCCTTTGAGATCATGTAATCCAAAACAAAAGGATACTTATATCAATTTAGTAGGTCTCGCCCCCTCTATTTTTTTCCTTCCTTGTATTGCTTCAGTTGTCTCTCTCTCTCTCTCTCTCTAACTCCCCTTTGGTGTCTTGTGGAAGTGTAACTTACAACGTATTTTGGTCATACGATTTTCTCCTAATGCTCGTACATTGGGGCAATCTGTTATCACAAAAAAATGATCACCTAGACATTTCTAAATAGGTGGATCGAAATACACCATGTGAATTTAATTTTACCATAGTAAAATCACTTTCACTATAGTAAATAATTTAATAAACCACTTTTACTAAATTATTTTCGATTAAAACTCATGAGAATAATTAAATAAACCATTGTTTATTTAGTTTTCTTTAGGAAATAAGTATTAAATCATTGCTTGATAATTATTCCTTGTCACATTTTACTAAATCACCTAGGAATAAATAAATAAATCATAATTTATTTATTTTTACTTAACTCCATCCTTAGAATAATTGTTAAATCATTATTTAATAATGATTTCATTTCATACTTTTCTTATTATTCACAAAATAATTAATAAATCATTTTATTTGTTAATTATTTCTCAATAAAGATATTTGACCATTTTAAATATCTTTTCCCTCTCCAAAAATATAATAAAGTATTTCTAGCGGTTAGATATAGATTTTGGTCAATAATATTTTATTATTCTCCAATTTTAAGATCAACCAAATACTTTATTCTAAATAAGATGGGTTTTCATTCATTTCTCACCATGATCATTATCATCGTCACCATTATCGTCTCATGCTTTTTGAGCTCCCATTTTGAGTTCTACATATTATTTGGATTTTCACAGATTTAAGAGAGGAAGATTTGAATACTAAAGCGATGAGGACATCTAAGGACCCATCTCACTGAGGGGGACTTACGACCCTTTGTAAATCTCCTTTGCCAAGTGTCATTAATAAAATATTTATTATTTCAAAGCTTTTCCATGATTGGGTTATTCATCGGATTCATTTTTTATGTTTTTTCTTTTAGATTGAATACATCTATCTTTTTGCAGGTTTTTCTCACATATTTGTTGCAAATCTGAAGTATAAGCAACCACAATTGTTATAGGGTCACTAGTCACCTGTGACTTAAGTGAGATATTTTTGTTACACCTTTCAAGAGATTTCATACTAACACATGTACCATGAGAGGTTCTTGGCATGTTATGCAAAGAAGAATGTTGCAGAGTTTTTTTTTGTTTCATATTAGGCATTAGATTTTGTAAATATAAGTTGTCCTATAATTCATAACTCATGTTAATCACACACAAAAATAAATGATATCATGAGTATTAATTCCAATCAATTATTGATCTATTTGAGGATACGAAGTGGTTAAAACAAGCTAGTGAATACAATTCTTCCTTTAGATCACGAGATAATAAAACATCACATACTGTGTTGTGATTCCTTTGTGATAATTATAGTAGATAAAAATTTAAAATTAGTCTTAATCATGCGTTTAATACACTAAAACACCTAGTCCATTAACAAACAATATCAATTATTGACCAAGATTGCATGGTTGAATAGATAATTTAACCCGGGTACATGTAGAGTTAAAGCACTCATTGTCATTCAACCAAAATGTCACCATGTTGGTCAACCAACTGAATCGTTAATTCATTATCAATCAGTACTCATCTAGTTTAGCATAAGATATTTAAACCTTGAATCAATGCATGCATACCTTATATGTTGGCATATTCATATTCATATTAATATTTAATATTAAGTATTAATATTTATATTGGATATCATCTTATATTAATAACATTTAATATAATATTATATTAATAGTACAATAAACTACAATATCATTATTATAATATATTATTATGTTAATAGTATATAATATAATATTAATATTAAATATTATGTTATAGTATATGACAATATTAATATTAAATATTAATGATTAACTATATTTATATTAATAGAATAATATTATGCTATAGCTTCGTATTGTTATCAAGGTCACATTACAACTTTCATTGCCATTTCTCTTCACTTTAGGAAACATGTATTATATGATTTCCACTACATAAAAACCTACCCATTGAGATTTTGATTAACCATAGAGGAATATGATGTGAATATTTTGCACAAGGTAAAAGAAGTTGGATTTAGAGAACCTTCAAAGCCTCAAAATTAGATAAAAGGCAAGATATAAAAAATAGTGAAATTTTCACTAAGTTCAAAAAATGGATTGATTTTAGTGTAGATGTTCATATCTAATGATATCTAATTGATTTCACAAAATGCATTGATTTTAGTGTGTACATTACTTTATAATTTTAATTTATTGATTACACTAATTGCATTCATTTCTGTATGATGCTGATTTCTAAATATTTTAAATTGTTTTCTCTAGATTTATTGATTTTAGTGTAGATGTTAATTCCCGATTTGATGTAACTAGATGGATGATATGCATTTCTTTAAACAATAATTTAATTATTATAGGGCATTGATTTCAGTGGATCTCAAAAATTCATTATTTGTGATGCACATTGATTTCTGTGTTGCAGTAATTGATGCTACCATATCCTTTCATAATAATGAGATGGACAATGTGCATGTTGAGGATATACAAGACAAGAATATGAACATATTAGGTAACAACAAAATGGAAAATTTATAAGAAATGTGTGTCGAACAAAGAGAATATTGAAGAAAGAAGAAAAGTGAAGAAAAAGAGAAAATCATATAGCGTATCAAAGAGAATATGAAGAACATATCGAAAAATAAAGCCACAAAAAATGATAGCTGAAGGGCATGAAAAATAGAGGATAAAGGGAAATGAACATGTGAGAGAAAGTCAAGAGAGAAATGTGTTATAAATGATAGTTGAAGAGCATGAAGAACAAAGGAGAAAGAAAAATGAACAAACAAGAGCATGTCGACAAAGAAAATCACTAGAAATGACCACTGCAAAACAATAAGAAGAGAGAAGAGCACGCCAAAGAGAACATCAAAGTGCATATCAAAAAATAAGGGCATAACAAATAATAGAAGAAAATGCACAAAAAAAATACGGAGGAAATGGCAATTGAAGAGCATGAAGAACAAAAGAAACGAAAAAATGAACAACAAAGAGAATATTGATAAAGAAAAAAAATCTAACCAACTAAAACATGGTACAAGATGCAAGAGAAGCTCGTATGAAAAAAATATTTTTATAGATATCTATGCCCAAGCTCAACTTGAAACTCTCACTAATATGAATATTTCACATTGAAATTTTTGTGAGATGATTGATTGATTGACTTAAGTTGAAATGTGCCATGTGTGTGAAGAGTCATATTTTTCCATAAGAGTCATAGAGAACACATTAGTTTTCCATAAGAGGTTACCAATATTGCCATGAAATTACCGTAACATATTAAATAATTGGATTTGATAATTGTTGTGGGGAAAAATGGTGCAAAAAGATCAAATTGTGAATTTATTGCCAAAAGAGAAATTGTATTACATGAATTATATTATAAGATTGAGAATGGTCCATATTATTGTGGAGTTCAAGTTGATAATGATGTGATTCAAGAATTACTTGAAATTGCAGCAGATGTATCACATATGATTAATGTCGTTACTTTTATAGAGATAAATAATGACATCGAATTTGCAATTTTGGAAGGGGTTCTAGGGATTGATGATGCATTAGATGGCTTAAAAACATCTTATTTTGCATCAAAGCTTCCAAATACCCGATTAGAGATTGATATTATTCGAAATGGGGTAAATATCCCTAATGCAAGGGAACAAACTAATGTATAGGAAGTGCTTATTTGGCATGACATTGGATCATCTCCAATCAATAAGTATAATAGTGTGGGATTATTCAATATGGAATTTAAATCGCTGTTCCCAAATGGTGAAGCAGATTGGTTACAAGCATTAGAGAGAAATGTCCATCTTCATGATTATTCAAAACATCTTCTATGATATCATGATAACAAGTTTGGAAGGCTCCCATGATTTAGATAATTTTTACTCAAAATCATCATGAGAGATTGTGTTCATGCTTCCTAAGTAGTATTTGTTAAGAATAATATGATAGAGCTACCAAAAACAATGGAGGAGTTATGAAAACATCTGTAAAATATTATAAATTCATGACTTTGAAAAATATTAATGCGATTTGGAATTGAAATAATAAGCAAACATGCATATTGGAATGCATCTTGTGTTGAGCTATCGACTTGGTTCAATAGATTGGGTATCATAAAATATTCTTTACATTTAGTGAAGTAGATATGAAATGACCGGATTTATATAAATCAATTTTGGGTACATGTCCTCAAGATCTAGGGGAAGCAAGGAAATGGAGACGTAAAAATTTCATTGATAATCCTCATACTGTAGCACATTATATGCACTTATGGCATACAATGTTTTGAGACAATTTTTTTGAACTTTTCATCAAGCTATAGATTATTGGTGTCGCTATGAGTGGAAAAATTGTGGATATCCATATGTGGTTGGATTTATGTGGTTAAAAAATTCTCCTAACATGGACACATTGAACTGGGATGATCCTACGCAAGTTATATTTGCAAAATAATATTTTGATGGATGTGTACATGTAATGAATCCACATGATCAACATTAGAAAATATTTAGGTTAGAGTCAATGTCGATGATCATCCTTGCTTAAAGGACATACAATAAATATTTCAATATGATCCTATGATTGATTATGAAGAAATTATTAATTGTGTTGAGTGTCACATCACTTGTAATGAGAATCATGCCTTCAAAAGAAGGTAGGAAGATTGGTATGTCGATATAAGGCACCATGAGATCTGTGTGATAGTCAAAACTGTATGTTGATGAGAATGGAGAAATGAAGTATGAAACATGAAGAAATGATGATAGATTTAATACACACAATCATGAAACATTCATGGTGTGGAGAGATAATATATATTGGAAACCTATTCTTTCAAAGTGTGTCTTTATTAATTACATAAGAAAATATGCAGCAAAATCTGAAAAAATATTAGAAACATTCCATGATATGTTGATTTGTATCTCTTCTATTCAAAATACAAATGAACCAACAACACATGCATATAGGACTTTGTTGTGTGAAAATTTTGTTGAGAATGATATAGGTGCACACGAGACATGTCATTTTCTTTTATATTCTCTTCTTTCTAAATGTTGATATGAAAATTTTCAAACAAATACAAGTTGACACATACAATGCTGACAATGATAATCCCCTTGTTGATGCATATACCAAGAAACCTGCCCATATTGAGCATCTTGCATTGATAGATGTCGCAAAACCATGGTCATATGACAAACATTGACCTAGGGATAAATGGTTACAACGGAAAAATGAAACTATTATATGTGTGTTTCCTTGATTTAACTTAGTTATTAATCAAGAAGATGACAAGTTTGTAGAATTTTGTTAGTCTAATTTGGTATTATACAAAAAATTTCATGATTTCCATAGAGATGTAGGTCAAGTAATTGATGAGATCGCACATAATTAGGAAAAATTTCGATACAAGACATGGCATGTTGATCACAATCCATTGCCTCCAATTGATTCAGTTGAATATGATGGAGAAGAAGAAGTTTGGAATCCACTCGCAAATTCTAGGTAGAATGAGTGGGATATCATTTGCGCATTACATCAGAATAAACATATAAATTACAATGAGTTTGAGATTCTAGGAAATAGAGATCGTGAATATGCATATAATTGGAATACATATTTTTTTGATGAAGTCACTTCCAATCATACTATTCATTTCATATCTAAAAAGTGAAAGTTGAATTCCATTCATACTAAACAACATGCAAAGTATGATTGCTTTGAAAGTATTTTGGGTAAGAAAATAATAACATTTGGTATTATCCTTGGCCATTATATACCAAGGGTTTATCCACTACGTATGAAAATCCAAGGAACTATATGTACAAGAAATTCCTATTTAATTGGAGCTATTGAAAAATCCAGTGAAACATATTCCTCACGAGAGAAGAGTCCATCACTTATTTTAGCTCCTACAAGGGTTACAACTTTCAAAACATATGCAAGAAAAAATCAATTTTCACTTCAACTTCCAATGTAAGATATGTCACCTCTTAAAGGATCATGTTTAATTATCTTACAGGAAGAGATGAGGCACGAGAAGTATATCTTGATAGATGAAATGAGTTTCTATAACAACAATGGTAAAAATTCCATGTAATAAAAGTTAATATAGGAAAAATAATATCATGGTCATGTGACATGTATTCCAAGGTAAATGTTGAGAAAAAATACTAGTGTGGGTTTTCATTTGGTTTATTATGACTAAGGAAATTTTCAAAGGCAATGGAAAAGGATTTGGGAAGGCAAAAACAAATTTTTGGCAATTTATTAATGAAAATAATGGAAATTAGGAGAAAGGGAAGGTGAAAGGTCATAGGTTGCATGTGGAGAGGAAATTGAAGAAAAATAATGGAAAATGAAGAAATTAGAGGCCTCATTAATAACAAAAAAATTTGAGTATCAGTTGGTACCTTTTGTCGATTCATTTTGGAGCTTTGTCACTATTATATCTCTCTAACACTCTTGGACACTTAGAGTTTTCTTGGAGCATTTCAACATTGGATCAAGGAAAGTAAAGGAAGGACCAATAAGGAAAAGGGAAGAAAAGTTCAAGCAAGGAAGAGAAGGATGAAGCAGCTACAACGTGATTAATTTCAGGTATCAATTTTCATGTGTGATTTCCTTTCTAGATTTGGCATGCATGGTACATGCATGTGTGGTGTTGGTTCTCTTGCTGTCATTGGCATGGGTTTTTCCAAGTTTGACAATGTTCTTAAACCTTGCCTTTCCATTTCTAAATAGTCATGGTGTGATGGGTTCTCATTTATTGGGTTGAGATGAATTTCTAGATGGTTTTGAATTGAGTGAGATGGTCTCTGAAAGAAAAAAAAAACATGGCATAGGAATACTTGGACAGGAGAAGGTAGGATTGCGGTAAAGCCAAATTTTGTGTGCCTCGGTAGGACTAGGAATCCTCGAATGGTGAATGGAAGGATATATGGTAAGTACTAGAGGTGTGTGCCCTTGATAAGGCCTAATAATCCTTGATTGGTGAATGGCAGGATATACAATAAAGCGTAGAGGGTGGAGTCTCGATTAGGCCTAAAAATCCTTGATCGGTGAATGGTGGGATATACGGTAAAGCATAAAGAATAGGAGGAAGGAAAATTCCTCATGGTCTAGGTGGATAAATCCGGTGGCATCCATGATTGTTAGGGCCTAGTGATTCAATGGGGATTGAGGTAAAGCCTGAGGAAACATGGTTTGGTTTGGTTTTGAGTCTCATGGTCATGCTTGGAATATGGCACAGGGGTGATTGTTTGAAAGAAATATTTGGTTCAGCCAATCTATGGTTAGGTGGTTCATGGAAGTCCCATACCTTGTTGGATTTTTCATTCATTAATAAGGGGTTATTCTCATTGGTATTTTATGTATAAATGTACTAGTTCATATGTTGTTTTCATGGCTGTTATATTCTTGTTATTTCTGTTGGTTATGAGTATGTTTTATGACAATCTTGATGTATGGCTCTCATCATGTTTTTATTATCAAATGAATTTACAATGAATGTATGTCATAATATATGATAATAGAACTATTTTGATAAGGAAACAATGCTTCCTTACGAATCTAAGATAAGTATGAGACCCTTATGCTCAATTTTTTTTTATGACCTGTAGATTACATATTTGTGAAATTTTTGATGAAATGCATGTCATGGATAGTAGGGGTCATATCAAGCACTTGTATCAGTTATTTCATTAATATATTTGTTTCATTTTTATTATTCATTTTTGGAATTTTCATGAAGTTCTGGGCAGTGGCCCGAGACCTAGTCCTGAAAAAGTGGCTCAAAATCTGGGGTTGTTGGCACAAAAATTCCTGAAATTTTCTAGAGTCGTTGGCAAGCCTTGCTGTGGGAGTGAATTGAAGGCCTCAGTCACATGCATGACTTGTCATGTGAGTGACTGAGGGTCCATATCAGTTCAATTCCAAATTTTCTCAGGGGTTTCCCACCTGCAGGGTTCATTGGCTCTTGAAGGTTCTGTAGCATGTGTGGAAGGTCAGTTTGGTTTAGTTATGTTAGTTCCACTTCATTAACTATACATGGGGAGTTGAGGCACATTATAGTATCCTTCCGTCACTCTACCCCAGTGGATTAGTTATATTGGGTAAATGTGGGAGGATGGTGTTACAGAGTGGTATCAGAGGATGGTTCACCCCTTGGACTGGATGGGTGGTGTGTTGGTCATGCATACATGTCAGTTGCACATGTGCCCTTTATGTTTGTGGTCTATTTGTTTGTTTCATATGCATGGTGATGGTCATGGTTTCAATTGTGTCACCATGTGATATTTTATGGTGTTGATGTTAGATGTGTTTATCATGAATGTATGTCGGTTATGCATTATTTATGCGTGTTAATGTTTCTTTGTTTATATGCATACATTGACATGCTGATAGTTGTAATGCATGATGTCATGGTATTATGGTAATGCATTGATAACTAGATAATTGTTGAAATTATGTTTATATGTTATTATGATTATGATTATATATATGTACCATGCTAATCTGGTTGATATTGTAGATGAGATATCCTCCCCTGAACTATACTAAGGTATGTTGTTATGTTTATATTTTGGTTTAGATGACATTGTATAATTGCAGGAAAGAGATCAAATATGACTAGCAAGATGGTAGACTACAGTTCAGAAGATTCTTCCTATGAATAATATGAGCAGCGTGGTGGTGGTAATTATTATAACTTAGCAGACACATTGAGAATTTGAAGGTGGAAATAAGAAGTTGCAAAGAAGACAATGACAAGATCAGTTAGGCATAGGAGAAATGCAGTAATCCTTCATAGTTTTTCAAAATTGCAGAGGCAGGGACCACTTCAGATCAGCCATGGGAAGGAATATAGGACTAATGGGGCATATGGTAGTAGATATCCTAGTGAGCATCGATTGAATATGGCTGAAACAATCAAATATGGAAGGATTTTAGATACTTCATATAGGAGAGGTGATGGACATAGGTTTTATTATAGTTCTTGTTTTAACATGAACTATGATCATCATCATTATCGTCCTTATAGGAGGAGTGACAGGGGATATTTTCCAGATGAGTTCAAGAAACAAAAGCCACCTAAATGTGATGGAGATTTGAAGAATACGAAATATGAAAATGCATGGTTACATGGGATGTATAAATTCTTTGAGTTGCATGATTATACATAGAATATGAAGGCCATAATTACTATCTTCAACCTAAAAGGGAAAGCAAACATATGGTGGGAATATGTGAAGCGGGCTAGAGACATAAGGACAATAGAGTTGAGTTGGCATGAATTCAATAGACTTTTAAGAAAGAAATACTTGTTAGAGAGGTACTATGACAACAAATCCAAGGAATTCTATGAGCTTGATATCGGATCAAGAATATATGAGGAGTATATGACCAAGTTTTTTGAGTTATTGAGGCATTTATCGTATCTTATGGACTAAAAAGCTAAACTTTAGAGATTTGTCAATGGATTTCCATTAGAATTTAGAGATAGGATTGAGTATGATGAGCCTCGATCGCTTGAGGAAGTTATTGGAAAGCTGAAGCACTATTATGAGAAATCAAAGCATAAGACATAATATCAGTAGGGTTGGAAACAGAAAGACAAATCTAAAGGCAAATGGAAGCCGAAGTGAACAAGACCCCAAGATGTAGGTGAGAAATAAAATTTTTCACCTTACAAGAAGTTCAAAATAGTTAGGCAAGGACATGGATCACAATATGGAGGGAAGCATAATAGAGGTGACAATACAAGATGGTTCCAGTGTTGGGCATGTGTTAAGGAGCATCTTAAGAGGGATTTTATTCAAAATTAAGGTGGCATCCCTCTTAAGATTTACTGTGCAAAGGAGGCGCAAACTGTTTTTTATGCTTGTAAGAGAATTCCACAGATCTATGTAGCATTGGATAATAGGCAGGTATATCACTAGACATATATCATTGAGATGGATGGTAAGCTTTATGATCAAGTTTTTTCTATTTTTATTGACCCTGGATATAATTATAGTTATGTTAACCCTGACTTGGTGGATAAGTGTGGCTTGAATAAAGAACTGCACGCAACATATTTGTTAGTGCAGTTGGCTACATGTACAAAGAAGAGATTTCATCATTGGGTAAGAGATTGTGTGTTTGAGTTGAATGGTATGCATACATCAACACATTTGAATGTATTTCCATTGGGATCATATAGTATGTTTTTGGGTATGGATTGGTTATATCTTCAAAGGACAAAGGTGGATTTTTATGAAAAGACTATTGAGTATTTGGATGAAAATGGAGAAAAAAGAGTCTTGTAGGGTAAGAAGAAGGTAACATTAGTTATAATGGTGACCACTATGCGAGAAAAATGCAATCAAAGAAAAGGGTGTGTGTTATTTGCAGTGCATGTTCATAGTGATAAAGGTAAGGAGTATGAGGATGCAGAGATATTAATTAGGTACCCGATATTATAACAATTTTAGGATATGTTTCCAACATATATTTTAGAGTTTCCACCTCATAGAGAAGTGGAATTTTCTATTGAGTTGGTACCAGTGGTAGCAAAAACATCGTAGGCACCATAAAATATGAGCACTCGGGAGTTAGTAGAGTTGAAGTTACAGTTGAAGGAAATGCTTGATAAGGGGTACATTAGGCCAAGTGCATCATTAAGGGGTGCACTAGTGTTGTTCGTAAAGAATAAGGGTGGTACTCTTAGGCTATGCATTGATTACAAGAAGCTGAACAAGGTAAACATCAAGAACATGTATCCATTGTTGAGGATTGATGACTTGTTTGATCAGTTGAAGGGAGCAACAATGTTATCGAAGATTGACTTGATATTCGGATACCATCAAGTACATATTAAAGAAGAGGACATTTAAAAGACAACTTTATGGACCAAGTATGGGCATTATGAATTTTTTTTAGTTCCATTTGGTTTGACTAATGCTATAGCTAATTTTATGTGCTTGATGAATATTGTGTTGCATTATTACCTTGACAAGTTTGTTATTGTATTCATTGATGACATCTTGATATATTCTAAGAATCAGGAAGAGCATGCCAAACACTTAGAAACAATATTGATATTGTTGAGATAACATCAGTTGTATGCTAAGCTCAATAAATGAAATTTATTTTAGACAAAGGTACATTACTTGGGACATGTTGTTTCCAAGGAAGGCATAGCAGTGGATCCAAAAAACATAAGGGCTATCATGGAGTGGGTAGATCCTAGAAATATGGATGAGGTAAGAACATTTATGGGGCTAGCAGGTTATTTGTGAGGTTCATCAGGAACTTCTCTCAGATTGAAAATCCTAGTACGCCACTATAGAGGCAAGGTAATACATTTGAATGGACATAGGAATGTGCAACGAGTTTTTAACAATTAAAGTAGTTGTTGAAAAATTATCTAGTGTTAAAGATTTTCGATTCAAACAAAGAGTTTTTGGTGTGTACAAATGCTTGAAAGAGAGGAATCGGTGGATTCCTTATGGAGGAAGGAAATGTAGGGTGCTTTGAGTCACGAAAACTGAATGAGCACGATTTGAATTATCTGACACTTGATATTGGGTTGGCATCAATCATCCTTACATTGAAGATGTGGAGACAATATCTTCTTGGTAGGAGGTTTGTATTGATGAGTGATCAAAATGGATTGAGATACTTGTTTGACCAGCCAAATATGAATGCTAGGAAAGCTAGATGGTTGACCATGATTAGCGAGTTTGAATTTAAGATTGAGTACATCAAAGGTAAAGAGAACATGGTTGCAAATGCTCTTAGCAATAGAATACAAGTGAATCATATAATAGCTATGAGTTCTTGTGGGACAGAATTACATGATCATATCATATAGGAAAAAAAACATTATGACAGGTACATGGAGCTTATGGATAGGTTATAGTAGGGTATAAGTGATCAAGATGTGGAATATCGTTTGAAAAAATATGGTTTCATCAGATTTAGGGACAAGATATATGTGTTGAGCGACAATGAACTCAAGAATAATATCTTGCGATAGTTTCATGAAAAATCGTATTTAGGTAACCCATCATACTAGAAGACATTGATAATAGTAAAGAGGTTTTATCATTGGTCGAATTTGAAGAAGTATGTGGCAGAGTTTGTGGCTAGATGTTTGGAATGTCAGTAGGTAAAGATAGAGTGTAAGCATCTAGGTGGATTACTACAACCGATTTTGATTCCAGAGTGGAAGCGGGAGGAAATTTCCAAGGATTTCATCGCAGTTTTGCCTAGGAAATCTAGACATAATGATTCAGTCATGGTTGTGGTATACAAATTAAGAAAGGTAATACACTTAATTCCAGTGAAGTATACATATTCAGCTAGTGACATGGCATAGGTATTCATTATATATGTGGTGAGTTTACATGATGTTGAGCTCCAAAGATGTTCTTTCTTCCACCACATTCCACTCCATTTCCTTTGTCCATTATTAATCACAGGCTCAAATGATCAGTAGAATTAGTTAAAATTGCTTTAAGAATTAATATCATGACTAACTTGCTATGTTTTTATGATTTTGTCATTGTAGTAATTTTTGAACTAGATCTAGCTACAGAATGCAGACATTCTGTAGTTAGTTGCCGATTCTGCAGCTGTCTTCATGTCTATGCAGGTTCTAGGTTTCATCTCAGAGGAAAACACATATGGTCGTATTCCAAATCATTCCCTCATCATGTGTTGCTCTCCACGAAGTTTGAACACAATTTTGTAGGCGGTTATGTACGTGGGAACTCAAACTAGGAGAGAGACTCCTAATAGGACAAGGACAGTCCAGATGTCCTTAATTGTATTACGTGACCACCATCAGAGTCCTAGTTTGGTTTTTATTTGGAAAGACAATTATCCCTAGGTTATCTCAAGACAGTTATGTAAATTTTTTACAAATATGGCTCGGGAAACCGAGGGACAAGGTTAGATTTTGGTGGTTGATTGCTAGATTGCAGAAGTCTGAAAACACTCTGTTTTGAAGTAATTTCTCTTTTAATGAAAGAAGTACCATTTCCTTGAAAGCGTTGAGTCAATCTTGAAGTAGATTTCGTGCTACTCCGGTGGTAGAGGGCCCCTGCTACCTGAACAACCTTGTTTATACGGTTTAGATAAGTATTTTAGTCTCGTTTTCATTTCTAGCTTAGGCAAGTTTCTGAAGCTTATATTCATGCTTGTTTACATTAATTATCACAGCTAGACTTACTCTTATAAACTCTTCCAAAATATCATCATGATGAATAAGGCATAACTGTGGTATCGTAGGTTTTAGTTGCATTTCCTTTTGAATTTTATGATTTATGCTTGTTTACAGTAAGTGTCACAGTCGGTCTTACTCCTACAAACTCTTCCAAAACATCATTAACAATGAATAAGAAACAACTATGGTGTCTTAGATTCTAGTTGTATTTGCTTTCAATCTTAAGTTTATGTTCAATTTCATTGAATAATACAGCCAAACTTGTTTTACAAACTCTTCCAAAATATCATTCCTATTGAACGAGATGGGCTGTAGAATTCCATAGACTAGTTGCATGTTAATTTAGTTAGAGCACTCCGGAGGTTGATTGCATTTAGTTCAGCTCTGTCACTACATTTCCAGTTTAATAATGGCATTTTAGTTTAACTCTGTTCACTGTACTTCAAGTAGATTAGAAGCACTCTAGTTCAGTCTCAGTTCATTCTGTCTCAAGAAAAGATTAATGGCATTATAGTTTAAGTTGTAGTCACTGTCTTTTAATATTGATAGACCGCTTTCTAGCCTAGTGTTATCCATTGTGTTTCAAGTAGTGCTAGTTGTCAAATTTAGTCTCTCGGCCTTCATTATTTACAAACTTACTTTTGTTCTGAATCTATATTGATACATCATCACGTGAACAGGGGTCAGTAATACCAGTTTAAGGCTTTGATCACTCTGCAAATCTTTTACAAACTCACTTATAGCCTTTTTCCCAAGCATCATTTTAGAAAATCTCAAAACTTATGAATAAGGCCTAGAAGTGATAAGTCAAGTTGCAGAATAGGGTAACTTCAAAATCATAGGTTAATCTAGAATATAAACCTTACTGTGTTACAAATAATCATTTTGTAATATTGTGAGTTGATTGTTTATTTAGGAGAACTTCATTTACACTTAACTTTTCCATTTCACAAGCTCTTCCAACACACCTTTAATGAATGAATTGGATAAGTTCAAGCTCATGTTGTGATTTATTTTCTTGCAATGAAGTCATTATCAAGCTTTGCATTTGTTGTTTGTCATCCATAGTTTAGGCTTTGTTCTGTTTTAAATAACCAATAGCTTCTTTTCACTAGCACTTAGTTCTTTCCCTTTTCAAACATAAAACCATAAAATCAAAAACATCATAAAACACTAAACATAACATAGTGAGAAACAAATACCTAGGCACATATAGTGCACCACACTTCAGCAGTTTACCAACCCTGGTTGACAATTAATGAACTCAATTTAGGAACACTAGGTTGAGCACAAACACATGATGTTCCACAAAAGATTGTATCAGACAAGGATGCTAAGTTCACTTCCAATTTTTGGAAGGAGTTGTTTGTAGGATATTGGAGGACATGTTGAGGATGTATCTGATGAATCAAAAAAGGAGATGGGAGGAGTACCTTCCATTGGTTGAGTTTTCTTACAATAATGGCTATAATGATTCATTGAGGATGAGTCTGTTTGAGGCACTATATAGGCGGATTTGTAATACTCCCATCAGTTGGAGTGATCCAGTGAATAGGGTGCTGATAGGATAAAATATGTTGGTAGAGATGGAACATGAGATGCAATTAATCAAGAAGAATCTAAAGGCATCAAAAGGCAAAAAAAAAAAAGTTATGCAGATCAGAACATGATGTTTAAGGAGTTTCAGTTTTGGGAACAAGTGTATTTTCACATCAATCCCAAGAATATCTCCTTGAGGATTGGGTCGTGTGCAAAGATGACACCTCAATTTTGTGGACCTTTCAAGATTCCTGAAAGGATTGGACAAGTAGCCTATCGACTTTCATTTCCTCCGATAGTGAAATTCCATGATGTTTTCCATGTTTCGTTTCTTAATAAGTATGTTAAGTATGTTAATCATGTGATTGACTGGTCTATATTGTAAGTGGATCCATAAGGACAATTCTAGCCGGAACTGCAGTGTATTTTGTAGAGAAATATGTGCATGCTCTGGAACCAAGCTATCGAGCAGGTAAAGTGCAATGGAAGCACTTTGGGCCCGATGAACCTACGTGGGATATGTCAGATCAGATGCAAGCTATGTATCCTTCTCTAATTGCTGGTTGAGCGAATGTTTTTGGTATATATTTTGGTGTGATGTTTGGGTATATCTACATATGCATATGGATTTAAATACTTACATGATCTATGTTATAAAGCTCCAATAAGAAGTATGGGTCTCATGTGATTATGTTTGTCATGTTTTTATGTTGTCATGTTGTCATGTTGGTTTTCTTCTCAATAGCTTTATCATTGTAAATACTGCAATGAGCTAAGTTATAAAGATCCATGAGAATTATGTTTTTCTTTTATCAATCTTGTTGGTTGTAGGTGTTATGGAACATTGAGTGTTGAGAATTTAGTTAGGAAATGTTTAATTCAATTCTCTTACTCGATAGCTTATTTTGCTATACTTGTTATGATTCTTTTACTTAAATCTTATCTTCCTTAGCTTATTATGTTTTTCATCAAGTCAATTATAAAAACACAAGAGACACAAAGTTTAGGCTCTTCAAGCTAGGGCCCAAACCTCTCCCTCTTGGAGAGGAAAACACAAAAGAAATTCTTCTTATAGATCTTCAATTGAAAAATACCATAACCATCACATAGACCCTTGACACCAATATTTCTCCAAGACCTTCTCACCGCTCTTCCTATACTCCTTATGTTGATCTTCCTTTCTGCACTACTCTGCACCACCAATAGGAAAGCTCAGTTCCTAGTCTTTAGATAGTATTATTCTTACTTTCCTTTCTTTGAACTAGTCTCGCTTCCTAGAGACTTTTAATTGGCCTTCTCTTTGTAGCTCTTACAAATATGAAATCCTTAGCAAGATGTAGTGATCCTTCTTTTTTTGTAGACACCTTTGGTTCTTTTCAAGATATACCAAGCACACCGCTCTCAAAAAAAAATATTATGTCTGTCTTCTTTGATCTAACAAAAAACCCTTACTTCTCTATATTCCTTATTATTCTAGTCTTGAAATACACACTGAGATCAAACTTTATTCTTCACTGTAGTAGGTCTCTATCTCCTGGGATATGCAAGGTATAGTGAGCCCAAAACAAAGATAGGTAACCTTATCTTTCCTTCACATATCAGCCTCCAGACTTCGCACTAAAACATATATTTGAATCACTCTTAATCAAAGAACTCCATCCGAACTTGTTGGTATCCAAATGAGGCCATATTCCCTCCTTTATCTAGGGACTATATCCCTCTTTCAAGCTAACACGATCTCTATGGGAAATTCGACTTGACAAGGAGTGTTTCCAATACATTTGAGATGACTTCAAGGAGCACTTTGACAAGGCCTTGAGGAATATCTTTTACATTAATAATTTGTCTTTACAAGTGTAGCAACACTTCATATACATGACTTCTAAATTACATATTTATGACAAGATGAAAAACCACTAAAGACATCAAGAAGAAGTCTTTGACCTATAATAAAAACTCCTTTCTCATGAAACCCATGAGATAAGTATTAAAAAATAAATTGTATTATATTTTTCTTATTTATTGCATAAATTCATAATTACAAGTCATTATGAAGACCGAACCTAGTTACACTTTTCAAAAATCCCTCTCAATTAGGGAGGTATTCATAATGGTACATGGTCACTCTCAATATGAAGAATCTGATTGGTAATCCCATCTGTATAGCATCATATTAACTAATGTTGTCATAGTGCAAGGCCTTGACTAAAAAATCCATCTCTCCATGAGTTCTTTGAGCTACAATTCTGGAGAGACCAATGATGAAATGACACCCTCATTATTGTCTCTCTTGGATCATATCCCACCCAGGTTCATTTAGGATATCTACACCAGGATTATTCTTACTGTTGGATTCCCAGTCCTCAAATAATATGCATCCTTCCACGAATACTCTTTCCTTGGATGCCCTAGTACATCCTAAAACGAGTATCGGATGCCATATGATTACTCAATCCTCCATTTTGTCTTCCGAGGTGAAGACTAGAATGTCATGTCTATCTCTCCTTCTCAATCAGGGAGGACATATTCCACAAAGGAATGTAATCATTACTATAAAAGGAATGTACCTAAGCTCGTTATCAGCTTAGGAATTGCCAAGTTTCTTCCAAGTAAGAAAATTATTACCAGGCTCCCTCTTAATCAGGGACCTGCAACAACAATGATGAAAACACCCAGCTGCTCAAGAAGAACTCCTTCCTTAAATGTCATGAATTTATTTTATGTTAAGGAGTCTTTATCTTTAGGATCTTTCTATAGGGCACAAATCATCCATCACTTTCATCCAAAATTCATATCTTCTATCATAAAGTGATCCATAAATCTTCTCATCTGGTCTAGCTTCATGCCATGCTACTTTTCTTCGAACCATACTTCTTCCAAGGATATTTCATCCTGCCATATGGTTATAAAATTGTGGAAGACATATTATTCCCTTTGGTAGTCCTTCATAATCTCATTAGATGTTATTTAATCGTAAATATTAACTTTTAAATCAAAATTTACCTCAGTGATGATCTTTCATCATGAAATATTCTTGTGGGAATCAACATCATTTGTTTACAGATTCACACGTCTCCTAAGGATATGTATTTTCAAGTGTCTGTATCTTTTCCAGACCTCTATAAGAGTGTACATATCTTCCCATTATATTTTCTAGTCAAGTCTTCTTGGCTTCCTTGGATGTTGATTAATTTTTATCATGGTTGCACTTCTCACGATCTCTTCATTCCTCTCTCCACACAATTTTATTTCATTCCTAGGAGCTTAAGTATGTAGTTCCTTGATTTATGTACAACCACCTCATATTCTATATGAGTACATATATGTTGATTTCATTTGGTGTGGATCATGCATTTTGGAAACCTATGCATCGAAGGAAATTATATTTTCCTTTTGTTCATACTTCTGAAGATAGGAGTATATTACTTGCAACCATATGAAATGACTTCATAGAATATAGTGTAAGAATAAATATATATGTACCTCATATCTTTTCATCCTACAACAATTTTAATTAGAATGAAAAGTTTCATTCTCTTGACCTACTTCATCAATATGTCATCATATCCTAATCCCAGAATTTTGCAAGTCAAAATTCTTGATGAAACCTTTTTCTTTCTTTCTAATCAGTGGATCCATAGAGGATTATATTAGAAGAATGTAAAAACTTGTTTCCATATGATTAATGAATGATGATCCTTGATATAGATAAATGGATTTTATAAATATTATTTCAATGAGGTTTCTAGGAGCCACTATTTATCTCATAGCATAGATGTTACATAAATGTTTTTCAGACATCCTCCTATGACAAGTACTCCTAATTTTAATGCTTCTTCCATGATGCTAATTATCAAATGATGCATCTATATAATATAAAATGATTCCTAACATACTAATTTTACATTTGACAGATATCTCTTAAAGAGGAAGATGATCTCAATCATAATATATATCTTTCACTTCTTATTTCTTAGGTTTCTTTGACTCGGGTTCTTCTATTTCTCTGGAAACATGGGCTTCATCCTTTTTCCTCTTGTCCTTATTAGACATGGGACAAACCTTTCTATAGTGCCCAAGTTCATTACATTTGTAACATTGGATTTTATCCATGTTCCTTATTTTCTTCTGAGGATAGAACTTACCAAATTTACCTTTCCTTCTTGACATAGTAGTATTGGCTTTATTTGATCCTGTATTGATTTTTGATTTAGTTTCTTTTGTCTTACATAAAGACCATAGATCCTGGAATGGAATTGATTCTTTCTTCACATAGATGCTTGAAGTGAAGCTTCCCCATTCCTTCAGTAGAGAATTTAGTACCATATAAAATATTTCTCCATCATACATTACTTCTCCCAATTTCTGTAGTTGATCTTTTATTTCGAAAATCTTCATAAAATATGAATTTATGCCTTCCTCTCTTGGCATATTCAACATGTATAGCTCTTGTCGTAGAGACATTATTTTCCCTGGAGTAATTATCGAGAATAACTCCACCAATTTATCATATATGTTTTTTGAGGATTCTAGATTTGATACATAGGGAATGAGAGAGTCCTTTATGGATTCTACAAGAATCCTTCAGGCTCTTATGTGTCCCATCATGTATTTGGCATGAGATTTAGTATATTCTTTTGAAGGTTTTGTTAGTGTCTATAAGTCACTAGTGATAAAATGTACCCTTTCCATGTGATTGATAGGGTCATTAGGTCAAATTGTTATATTTTCAAATAAAATTCTGAAATAAAATTTGACTTCTCTTGGTTGTCTAGGTAATTACTACTCCCTCCATTTTTAAGGTCATAAATATCATGATTGTCATGTCATAATTCCTTATGATAGGTCATAAAATGAGTGTTTTGGAAATCATTTTGAGCATTAAATCATAAATATACAAGAAGGGTAAGAGGCCTACCACCAAGGCTATGTAAATAAGGGACAACAAGCATAAAATCCATCTTCATCTCAAACCCTAGACACCATTGATGATACGTTGATGGAAGCTACTGAAGAAGACACATAATTCTGGTTTGAGAAGGTGAGTGTACACTTGGAGAAGCTCCTGAAGAAGGCCAACATAGATACAAACCTTCAGAGACACATGGCAGGACACTATTACACTAGGAACTTGATTTGCGAAATTAGGGTTAGGAATATGAAAAAGAAGCTTAAGAAAACCCTAATCAAGCTTAAAAAGATAGATAACCTTGATTTTCTTGCTAATGCATCATTGGTTGTATAGGCCATCACTGAGAGATGCTAATAATGAATTTTCAGCAAATTTTGAGAATTTTTGGTCATTTTTGAATTTTTGTGTTAATTCTAGCAATTTAATGCACAAAAGTGTAGCGTGGTCACGTTGCGCTTCTTATCAGAGCATCCAAATGACAAGTGGCTTACATGTATGGATATCCCTTGATCTCCACATCACATATATGCACATTATTTGCCATGTCAGCTGACATTTTGGAGAAAAAGTCAATAAACATGCCATTTTTCATGGTTCTGCCTCCTTTTTGAACCCCATGCTACGCTTCTGGAGTAGCCTTGGGAGATTGGATTTTTAGATGCCATGGAGGTGGATTTTTGTAGGTTTAAAGGTTTATAGGCCTATCAGAAATCCTAGGATATATTCATCAGCCTTCATTTCAGCTCAAAGATTAGGTTAAGCCACTCAAAAAGTGCCTCAAAGACCAGGCTGTGCTTCTGCTTGACCACGTTGCTCTTCTATCAGAAAGTCAAATTTTCAAGTTTTATCAGTCAAAGTCAATCTCTCATGATGTAATTTGTATTTTTAGGAGTTTTAATGATGTAATTAAATGTAATAGTGCTGGTAAAGGTTAAATTTATGTAAATTCATGGTCATCAATGCTTCTAAAGTCAGTCAAAGCTAAATAGAGAGTCAATTCCTAACCTCCCTAGTTTTAGGTTTGGTTAGAGAGATTGATGTAATAAGTTCCTATCATGATGGATTAGACCCCTGAGAGGGGAGAATGTAGTTTTTGATCTATATGTAGCCTTGATGAAGTCAAATCAAAGGTTGGAAATCAATAAGACAAAGGCTTGGAGCTAGTTTACATCATATTTTTACAGGAAATATACAGGCAACTGCAAATATTGTCTTGGGATTCTTGTGGTATGCTTTAGTGAAAATTTGTTTCCTTTTTTTTAATCATCATATTGAATATTTTTTCTCTTTATTACCATTAGCATGCTTTCATGTGATTATCTCATGAGTTTTAATCAGACTTCATAGTTTATATGCTCTGTTTTGATGATATTTTCATGTTTATATATCATTTCTTCCGATAAATGAATTCATAGTCTTATTCTCATTTTGACCCCTCTCTACTTTAACCCTATACCACGATGAAAATTAAAATGTATAACTGATCATACCTAACTTGCCCCATCTTATCCTTGCAACTGCTCATTTGAAACCCTGACCTAGTTCCCTAGACCTTTGAACCTGATCCAATAAACCCTAAAAATAAAACCCTAGTGAGTTGAATATCTAGTCTAATATCTAATTTTCCCTCTAGTCACTTCACTGGATGTGAGATTGTAGAGAGAGACCTCTCTGATTTGGTAGGGCTAGCTACCAAGTCCAAAGTTGGTTTGAGATTACTTCCTTCGATCTCCTTACTTGGCCTTGGGACACTGTGGAGAATAACAGGTTCAACTATTTATCCTTTAACATATTCCATTATTTCATTTTTAATCAAGTTTAAATATGTCCTTATCTTCCATGCAAGAAATTTTGTGGTCCTAGACAATTTGTTGCTTTCCTTGAAAAACGTCATTTTTATAGATTTAGGTGAAGGAATTAAGATAATTACTTTAGTAGATGCTTTCTTCTCCTATCAGCTTCCTTGTTGTTGATGATGTACATGACAGTAGGAACTCCCTCTTGGATTGGTTTCTTCAAGAGATGTAAAGAGAGCTAAATCACCTTGAATCATTGATGATGATGATGATGATGATGAAGGATGATGACTTCACCAAGGTGGCTTGATGATGTCAACAGTGTTGATCAAATATTTGTTGATGGTTATGGCTTCAACATGATGTCCTTGATGTATAGCTCCTTTGAGAAAGGTCTTTGATCTTCTTTATATGGCTTTAGGATTTCTTCAGTTTCTATAACCTGCTACATTTTGAGTGAATGGAGATCTTCTTAGATATGAAGATTGACTCTTTTCCTTGATGTATTCTTGAAAAATGATCGTTGATATCTTAATACTTGTGTGTCTTATTTCCAAATATCATTTTCTTGTCTTCAACACCTTAGCTCTAATACCATGTTGAGAATTTAGTAGGTTAGTGTTTAATTCAATTCTCTTACTTGGTAACTACTTGTGTTATACTGATTATGCTTCTTTTACTTATATATTATCTTCGTTATCTTATTATGTCTTTCATCGAGTCAATTATCAAAACACAGGAGACACAAATTTTAGGGTCTTCAAGCCAGGGCCAAAACCTCTCCCTCTTGGAGAAGAAATCCTAAGAGAAATTCTTCCTATAGATCTTCAATTGACAAGTACCATAACCATCACATAGTCCCTTGACACCAGTATGCCTCCAAGACCTTGTCGCTACTATTCCTAATCTCATTATGTTGATCTTCCTTTCTGTACTAATTTGCACCACCACTAGGAAAGATTAGTTCCTAGTTGTTATATAGTATGCTTCTTCCTTTCCCTTCTTTGAACTAGTATCGCCTCCTAGAGACTCTTACTTGGCCTACTCTTTGCATCTCTTCCAAGTCTGAGATCCTTAGCATGCTGTAGTGACCCTTATTTTACTATAGTCACCTTCGGTCCTTTTCAAGATATACCTGTTGGAAATGTTGTCATTTATTGGCAAAGGAGACAGTATAGAAGAAGAGAGAGAAAATGAGGCAGCAAGATGTAGAGAGGGTCGAGCAGCAGCAAAAGAAGCAAGGAAGTAAAATAAGAGGATGCAGATAAAGAGTATAGAGTACCGTGACACAGTGAAATAGTCATGCACAAGACAGAGGATGCAGAGACAGAGAATACAGAGGCAAAGTTGTCAGATGAAACGGTCGAGCAGCAGAGAAAGGCTGCAGAGAGTACAGTGAAACAGAGACAGAGAATATAGAGGTAGAGACAGAGAATAACAGAGGCGGAGATAGAGAATAACAGAGACAGAGAATAACATAGGTGGAACCAGTAAGGGTGTAGAACCAAGAAAGGAATCATAATTACACAGTGAAAATCTAATGGAGTCGGGTGTTCAACATATGGAAGCATTGTATTATAATGTCGAGAACGCAAGAGGAAACAGGAGCGAAAGCGGGATTATTTTAATAAGAGTTAAAAATTATGAGAACTGGAACCTGGAGTCAAGAGCGGAACCTTGAATAAATAGTGAAACCAGAGTTTTTGGAAACCAGCAGTATCGAGTGCGTTTGGGAGTAGTAAGCGGATTTTGCTGTTTGAACAAGATCTATGTCGTTGATGGACATGTGTCTTTGGGTGGTATTTGGATACCACTTACATCACGTAATTTCTGAGTGTTAACCCTCGGCCAAATAAAAACGCGATATCAGTTGTGTCCGTCCGATTGCCAAGGCTGGGAGATCTACAGTGATCACACTTGCGCGATGAATGAAGGTTAGTTGAGGAAAAGCACTGTGGGTCCAAGTCAAACATATGATTGAAAGTTGAAACATAAACCAAAGTTTAAAGCTGAACCTTATTTCTTATGAGGTTTATTCGTTATACATACAAAGGGTGTTATAATGTTTTTAACGTTTGATTGATATATATTATGTAAAACATGCTGTGGGACCTACATTAATAGCTGAGGGGGCCAAGTATTATATGAAGTCTTGTGTATTGTGTGTATTATAAAAGTTAATTAACAGGCGGATGGTAAGTCACAATGCATTGGGGGCCCGAAGGTCGGTTTTAATTCAAAGCCATGGTATAATGTTTGAAATATGACAGAGGAGGTAATATATGTGAATACAGTATTGAGAATATGAAATATCACAAAGGATGCGCGTATAAAACCTTGTATATATGGATATAAGTTGGCGTGGGGCCCATGAACCACCATATGATATATGTGTTGCATTAATATATAAACCATGAGTGAATGTTGTAAGCGCAGGTGTATGTAATTAAAAGAGCTGGACCCCTTTTGTAGCATTAAGACTAAGGTTCGAATAAAGAACATGGATAAGTCTATGCTGTGAGCAGAAGAATTAAACAAACTATGGAGCCCGAGAGGTTATATAAATATATATATTAGTGTTGGGTTTAAGTCTGAGCCAAAGACTTAATACAGTGTTGATGGAGGATATTATATGTGTAGTTTGGGACCCCCTACATAAAATTCCGAGAATCTTAACCCAAGCGGAAAAGTATATATTTATGTGTAGCGCTTTATATACAAAGGACTAAGATTACAATACAAAGCATGTGTATTATATTCTTATGTGCGAGATTAAAAGAACAAAAGGTTCTATTCTTTAGGTTTAAAACAAACAAAGTACCATAAGGTGGGACCCTCACGAATCGCATCGGAGAAACTTATGGCAGCGAAACATGTTAATAAAAGTTTTTATGGCGATAGCAGACCCGATTCATTATAAATGGTGATTCTTATTTTTGTTTGAGTTCCGGCTTAAAGCGCATCGGAGCAATTCATCACATTGGAGGTGAAAGAGTAACATACAACTGAAAGTTCCGATTGCGATTGAGCGATCAGATGATAGCTGTTGGATTTGTTGAAGGATGGACAACGGATATGAGCTGGTTGATTACATGGTGGGGCCTTTGTTAATTGCATCAGAGAACTCCAATCGCATCGGCACAGTGAAGTGGAAGTGAACAGTGAACCATCGCATTGGAGTAAAGCAGAATATCAGAACATACAATTGAAAGTTTCGATTGCGATCAATCGCATCGGAACCATCACAAGAGGTGAAATCGCATAGGAGCACAAGAAAAGATCGGTTAGTTGAACAGAAAGAAATTTTATTTACTAAAAGGGTCTATTATGATTATATCACCGAAAGGCATTTGCGTTATACAGAAAGGGCAGTTTATATGTTAAAAATGCTTTATTATTATGCCGAGAGTTGAATTGCGTTATATAAAAAGCGCAGTTACATATATGCAGCAGTTACACCACAACAGTGAACAGGAGAGCATGCAGTGCCGAAAAAGATAGACACAGTCACAGAAAAGACAAACACACGGTGATCCAAAACTGAATGGGTTGATTTGTAATCCATATTGTAACTGAGTGTAAACGTTTTTGATTGGTTTATATTTTTTGTGATGCACTGGCAAGTCTCCATAGGAAATAAAATTCCACTGTAAAAATAAAAGTTGTATAAATTGCTGAAATTTTTTGAATGAGATGGATAAAGAAGTGAGGAGGCAGAAGGCAAAGAGTCAGGGCTATTCACTTTGAATTCCCTGTGGAATACGAACTCTTATGAGGAAAACTGTATAAAGCATATCACATTGATATGCAGAAAGAGGTTAGAGAATGCAGAGTATGAATAATTGAGGTAGAGAAGATAAGAAAAAGGAGGAGCAGAAAGAGATGCTACAGAATAGTGCTGATATCCAAGGTAAATCAACAAATATTTTATTTTGATTGAATGAGGAAGTTGGAGCTTCCCTATCAAGTTGAAGCTTGATAGATGTCAGTTGTAGTTGACTGAGGTTGGAGCCTCCTGCAGGTTGGTGCCTGCATAAAATCAGTGGTGAGAGGGAGTTGGAGCTTGCCTTTGCATCACAACAATAATAAGATGTGGTTTTCTCCCTTTATGGGTTTCCACTTATATCTATTGTCTCTATGTGTGTTGCCTATGTGTTGATATGTTCTATCCAATTTGCTTAATGCTTGTTGCTCTCATAATAAGTTTGGTGTAACATTATCTTAATACTTGTTGCTACATATTAAAACTGTTCACATATTAAGTTGGTTATAAAATTAAGTTGTTAATAAGCTTGATGAAAAGTTTTAAAAAGCTCATGTATGTGTTAAACTAATTCACCCCCGCCCCCCCCTCTATGTTTAACTAAGGATTCATCAATTGGTATTAGAGCCAAGTTCCTTTTGTACCAGTTTATCCACTGAAACGAGATCCTAGGTCCCCGAGATGGCTAATCAAGAAGGAAGCTCAACCAATAAAGCCCCTTTTTTCATCGGTGCTAATTATGCCTTCTGGAAAATCAGAATGAGAGCATACATAATGTCTCTAGGAATAGAAGTTTGGGCTGCTGTGGAATTTGGATATGCCCCAAAGGCAACTGACTCAGAGAAAGAAGCTAAACAAGACTTTGTAGCTAATGCAAAAGCCATGAATGTAATCTTAAATGGACTATGTGAAGCTGAATTTATCAAAGTAATGCACAGCAAGACTGCCAAAGAAATGTGGGATACTCTTGAAAAATCCATGAGGGAAACAAAAAGGTGAAGACAACCAAACTTCAAGTATATAGAGCTTAGTTTGAAAATTTAAAAATGAATGATGATGAAGATATTGGCAGTTTCTTCTTAAGAGTTGCAGAATTTGTTAATAATATGAAAGCTCTTGGAGAAACCATACCAGAATGTGTAATTGTACAAAATATTCTAAGATCTCTTCCACCCAGTTTTAACCCCAAGGTTTCTGCCATAGAAGAAACAGCTGATCGGGAAACCTTGACCATGAACATGTTACTTGGAAATCTAACAGCCTATGAGATGAGGCTCCCACAGAATAAGCCAAGTGTGAGGGAGGTAGCCTTTAAGACAGAGAAGAAGAAAGAAGAAAAGGAAGATATATTCTCTTGCTCTGATGAAGAAGAGGCCAAATTTGTCAAGAAACTGGATAGAGGCTCAGGTAAATATAAAGGTAAAATTCCATTTAAATGCTTTAACTGTGGAAGATTTGGACACTATGATGCTAAGTGTCCTCATAAGAAAACAAGGAATCAGGCTCAAGAATCAGAGAAAACTACATCAAAGAACTGGAAGAAAGGAAAGAAATTCAATAGAAAATATTTCTATGCTCAACAAGACAGTAGTGCATTTTAAGACTCAGATGAACCCTCAAGTGAAGAAGGAACCTCTGAATTCATGTTGATGGCCATAGAAGAACTTGAAGGACTCCTTCTAGAAGATGAAGAAGAAGGTGAAGTTGATCTTGAGGGGGAGCTAAGAAGAGCCCTGGAGGAGATTGACAGACTCAAACTGAAGTGCAGAAAACAAAAATACATTCTCCTCAAGTATGTAAGAGAAGAACAAAATTCAGAAGTCCTCACTCAGCTGAAAGTAGAGCTTGAAGAAGCCAAGAATATAGAAGACATGTTACTTAAGCAAACAAAGGATAAAATTTAGGAACAAGAGAAGTTGGAAGAAGAAGTAGTATTCCTGAGGAAGAAATTAGAAAATGCCCAAAGGAAAGTGTCAATAAACTCTTCTCAAATGACAAGCTCTAGTAATTTGAATGAAATTCTGGATGCTCAAAGATCTCCTCTGATAAAAACTGGGATAGGCTATGAAGGAGAATCAAGTAAAGGCAAAGAAAAGGAAAACAAAAATGCTATTTTTGTAAAAGAAATAAGGATAATGAAGTAGCTCAAACGATTCCTACAAAAGAAGAAACATGCAATGAAGGAGACAAAAACCAGAAGGAACCTCTAATAATAAAGAATGAATTAAATACTCAGCCAACAGAAAAAGGCTCATATACCCCTGAGTATGTCAAATTTGGAAGCCATCAAAGGAGATTCCTCCCTCCTATGAAAAATGCCACCTGTTATGCCTACCACAAGCTGGGACATATTGTTGCATACTGTCATACAAGGGGGATTAATTCAAACCAACAAAGGATGCAAATAGTGAAGAGTCTGTCTCAAGAAAACAAATGGAGAAGACAACCTTTCATCAGGTATGCAAATTGTTTCTATGGATACCGTTTTTACTGTAAGGAATTTGGCCATAAAATCATTGAATGTAGACAATATGGACAAATATTGATGTTTATGAATCATGGAGAGTTTACTCATACTCATAATTCTGCTAAAAATATGATAAAATGTTGTGTATGCAATAAAATTGGACATATGCCTTCCAAATGTCCTCTCAGAGAATGTGGGTCATCATCTCAGAAAAGGTACCAAACAAAAGGATTCATGTAGTGTAAAAAGAAGGTGAATAAATGTGATCTGGCTCTAACAACTCAAGACCTGAAAAGCCAAAGGTATTTGGACAGTGGTTGCTCAAAGCATATGACTGGAGATAGAAGAAAGTTTATAACTTTTGATGAAAAGAAATTTGGAAATGTTACTTTTGGAAATGATAAATCAGGAAAAATCAAAGGAAAAGGCTCAATCAGCCTAGATAATGGCAGAGGAAAGGCCCAAGATGTACTATTTGTGGATGGGCTGAAAGCAAATTTTTTGAGTGTCAGTCAAATGTGTGATAAAGGCTGTGAAGTTCTTTTTAGAGCACAAGACTGTGAAGTCAGATCAATCACCATAGGAAAGACTCTGATCAAAGGTGTTCGAACCGAGAGTAATGTCTACATAGTAAAAGAAGAGAATGAAGCATGCGACCTTAGAAAACTTGAGGAGTCATGGTTATGGCATAGGAGATTGGGACATCTTAACTTCGACCATATCATCAGACTAAGCAAGAAGAAAGCAGTCCGAGATATGCCAGCAATAAAAAGGCCTTCAAATACCATATGCAAATCTTGCCAATTGAGCAAACAGACCCGGAAATCCTTTAAGACCAAAGAGGAGCTATCAACAAGTAGGTCACTTCAGCTTGTACACATGGACCTGTGTGGACCTTCAAGAACTAAAACACCAAGTGGAGAATCCTACTTCATGCTGATAATAGATGATTTCTCAAGAATGACATGGGTTGTATTTCTCAAATATAAATCAGAAGCACTTGAGAAATTCAAAATATTCAAGGCATTGGCAGAAAATCAAACAGGATGCAAGCTAAAGTGCATCAGATCAGACAGAGGAGGTGAATTCACAGACTATGACTTTGCAGACCTATGCAATGAACATGAGATAAAGCAACAGTTTACTATTACAGGGAAACCTCAACATAATGGAGTGGCAGAGAGACAAAACAGGTCTGTACAACAAATTTCCAGAGCCATGATGCAAGAAAATAACATTCCCCAGACCTTTTGGGCAGAAGCAGTACACACGGTTGTGCATATACTAAACAAAGCTCACTTAAGACCAAACAGTGACAAGACTCCTTATGAACTATGGCATGGTAAACCAGCATCAATCAGGAACTTTAGAGTCTTTGGAAGCAAGTGCTACATTAAGAATAATGATGAAAATCTGGGGAAGTTTGATGCAAGAGCAGATGAAGGAATATTTTTAAGATATGCATCGAAGAGTAAAGGTTATAGGTGCTACAACAAGACTCTTCGGAAAATTGTGGAAAGAATTGATGTAATATTTGATGAAGAACTACCAAACAAGACAAGAAGTACAAATTGCAGCAATCCTCCAAAATATTATGAAGAAGAGAACCAAGGTGATGATGAAATAAGAAAGACAACAGAAGATGCTAAACTAAGCTCGAAAGCCCCCTCAAGATACACTCAAAAGAACCATCCAGAAGATCCAGTAATTGGGGACAATAGTGTAGGAGTCCAGACTAGAAGACAACTAACTGAACAGATAGAGGAGGTATACCTAGCTATGTTATCACAAATAGAGCCAAAGAAGTTTGAAGAAGCCAACAAGGACAAGTTTTGGGTGAATGCTATGAATGAAGAATTGGACCAGATTGAGAAGAATAATACCTGGGAATTAGTTCCAAGACCCACTGAGAAAAATGTCATAGGCTCAAAATGGGTATTCAAGAATAAAATGAATGAACAAGGACAAGTAATCAGGAATAACGCCAGACTTGTATGCAAGGGATATTCACAAATTGAAGGTCTTGATTATGATGAAACATTTGCCCCTGTAGCCAGAATGGAAGCTATCAGAATTTTTCTGGCCTTTGCATGCTACCATAACTTCAAGGTATATCAAATGGATGTGAAATCTGCCTTCCTGAATGGAGACCTAGAAGAAGAAGTCTACATGGAACAACCAGAAGGATTCTCATTAACAGATAAATAAGAATATGTGTGCAGACTAAAGAAGGCTCTATATGGGCTGAAACAAGCTCCTCATGCTTGGTATTCAAGGCTGGATAAGTACTTTCAAAAACAAGGCTTTAAGAGAGGAGGAGTAGGCAACAATCTATACATAAAATCCCATGAAAATGAACTCCTCATTGTTGTAGTATATTTTGATGAAATCATGTTTGGAAGCAACAAAGACGAGTTAGAAAAAGGATTTGCTGAAGAAATGAAGTCAGAGTTTGAGATGTCTATGATTGGAGAGCTCACCATCTACTTAGGACTTCAAATTCAGCAAAAGAACACAGGTACATTCATCTCACAAGAAAAATACTTAAAGGAGATGTTGAAAAAGTTCAAAATGGAAGACTGCAAACCTGTGTCAACTCCCATGATCACTGGATGAAGGCTATGTGCTGATTATGGATCTGCTGATATAGATCAAAGAATTTACAGATCCATGATAGGAAGTCTGCTATACCTAACAGCATCAAGACCAGACATCATGTTGGAAGTAGGACTTGTGGCTAGATATCAGGCAGCACCAAAGCAAAATCACCTTCTAGCAGTCAAAATAATATTCAGATATCTACAAGGAATTGCACAGTATGGGCTATGGTATCCAAAAGGCAAGAGATTCACTTTAACAGCATATACAGATGCAGATTGGGCCAGTTGTTTGGCTGACAGAAAAAGCACAAGTGGAGGTGCATTCTACTTGGGAAAAAGTTTGGTGGCATGGCTAAGTAAGAAACAAACATCTATCTCTCTCTCTACAGTAGAAGCAGAATACATAGCAGCAGCAACATGTTGCACACAAGTCATGTGGATGAAACAAAATTTCCAGGACATGATGGTAAGCATTGATGAACCTATATCTATCAAATGTGATAATACAAGTGCAATAAGTATATCAAAAAATCTTGTACTTCATTCAAAAACTAAACACATCCCAATCAAGTACCATTTCCTAAGAGAACAAGTAGCACAGAAGGTAGTGAAGTTGGAATATGTGCCAACAAAAGAACAAACAACAGATTTATTCACAAAACCTCTTGCTAGAGAGCCATTCAAATATCTGAGAGACAAACTAGGGGTAGTGTCTTCAGATAATAATATATGATAGAAAAAGAAAGCTTCGTTCCAGGGGGAGAACAGAAAAGAATAAATCATTCCAGGGGGAGATTAGTCAACAAAGAGAGTCACAAAAGAGACAGAGCAACTAAGCAGACCATGAAACAGGTCCTCAAGATCACAGTAACATGGAAGAGATTTAAAAAGCACACTGGGAAATGAGCAACCCTTTGCCATTGATGTCAAAGGGGGAGGAAAAGCAAGCAACAGAAGAAAGGGTCCTAAAAGGCAAGTAGAGGAAGTGTAATTCCATCAATGCCAAAGGGGGAGACTGTTGGAAATGTTGTCATTGATGGCAAAGGAGATGGCAAAGGAGACAGTACAGAAGCGGAGAGAGAAAAAGAGGCAGCAAGATGTAGAGAGGGTCGAGCAACAACAAAAGAAGCAAGGCAGTAAAAGAAGAGGATGCAGAGACAGAGTATAGAGTACAGTGACACAATGAAACAATCATGCACAAGACATAGGATGCAGAGACAGAGAATACAGAGGCAGAGCTGTGAGTTGAAACGGTCGAACAGCAGAGAAAGCCTGCGGAGAGTACAGTGAAACAGAGACAGAGAATACCGAGGTAGAGACATAGAATAACAGAGGTGGAGACAGAGAATAACAGAGACAGAGAATAACAGAGGTGGAACCAGTAAGGGTGCAAAAAAAAGAAAGGAACCATAATTACACACTGAAAACCTAATGGAGTCGGGCGTTCAACATATGGAAGCACTGTATTATAATGTTGAGAACGCAAGAGGAAACAGGAGTGAAAGTGGAATTCTTTTAATAAGAGTTAAAAATTATGAGAACTGGAACCTGGAGTCAAGAGCGGAACCTTGAATAAAAAGTGAAACCAGAGTTTTTGGAAACCAGCAATATTGCGTGCGTTTGGGAGTGGTAAGCGGATTTCGCTTTTTGAATGCGATCTATGTTGCTGATGGACACGTTTCTTTGGGTGGTATTTTGATACCACTTACATAGCGTAATTTCTGAGTGTCAACCCTCGGCCCAAATAAAAACGCGATATTAGCTGTGTCCGTCCGATTGCCAAGGCTGGGAGATCTATGGTGATCACACTTGCGAGATGAACGAAGGTTAGTTGAGGCAAAGCACTATGGGTCCGAGTCAAACGTATGATTGAAAGTTGAAACATAAACCAAAGTTTAAAGCCGAACCTTATTTCTTATGAGGTTTATTCGTTATACATACAAAGGGTGTTATAATGTTTTTAACTTTTGATTGATATATATTATGTAAAACATGCTGTGGGACCTACATTCATAGCTGAGGGGGCCAAGTATTGTACAAAGCCCTGTGTATTGTGTGTATTATAAAAGTTAATTAACAGGCGGATGGTAAGTCACAATGCATTAGGGGCCCAAAGGTCGGTTTTAATTAGAAGCCATGGTATAATGTTTGAAATATGATGGAGGAGGTAATATATGTGAATACAGTATTGAGAATATGAAATATCACAAAGGGTGCACGTATAAAACCTTGTATATATGGATATAAGTTGGCGTGGGGCCCGTGAACCACCATATGATATATGTGTTGCATTAATATATAAACCATGAGTGAATGTTGTAAGCGCGGGTGTATGTAATTAAAAGAGCTGGACCCCTTTTGTAGTATTAAGACTAAGGTTCGAATAACGAACATGGCTAAGTCTATGTTGTGAGCAGAAGCATTAAACAAACTATGGAGCTCGAGAGGTTATACAAATATATATATTAGTGTTGGGTTTAAGTCTGAGCCAAAGACTTAATATAGTGTTGACAGAGGATATTATGTGTAGTGTGGGACCCCCTACATAAAATTCTGAGAATCTTAACCCAAGCGGAAAAGTATATATATATGTGTAGCACTTTATATACAAAGGACCAAGATTAAAATACAAAGCATATGTATTATATTCTTGTGCACGAGATTAAAAGAACAAAAGGTTCTATTGTTCGGTTTTAAAACAAACGAAGTACCATAAGGTGGGACCCTCACAAATCGCATCGGAGAAACTTATGGCAGCGGAAAATGTTAATAAAAGTTCCAATGGCGATAGCAGACCCGATTCATTATAAATGGTGATTCTCATATTTGTTTGAGTTCCGGCTTAAAGCGCATCAGAGAAATTCATCGCATTGGAGGTGAAAAAGTAACATACAACTGAAAGTTCCGATTGTGATTGAGCGGTCAGATGATAGCCGTTGGATTTGCTAAAGGATGGACGACGGATATGAGCTGGTTGATTACATGGTGGGGCCTTTGTTAATCGCATTGGCGCAGTGAAGTGGAAGTGAACAGTGAACCATCGCATCGGAGTAAAGCAGAATATTAGAACATACAATTGAAATTTACGATTGCGATCAATCGCATCGGAACCATCACAAGGGATGAAATCGCATCAGAGCACATAAAAATCTCGATTAGTTGAACAAAAAAGGCATTTTATTTACTAAAAGGGTCTATTATGATTATATCACCGAAAGGTATTTGCGTTATACAGAAAGGGCAGTTTATATGTTAAAAACGATTTATTATTATGCCAATATTTGAATTGCATTATATAAAAAGCGCAGTTACATATATGCAGCAGTTACACCACGATAATGAATAGGAGAGCAAGCAGAGCTGAAAAAGATAGACATAGTCACAGAAAAGACAAACACACGGTGATCCAAAACTGAATGGGTTGATTTGTAATCCATATTGTAACTGAATGTAAATGTTTTTTATTGGTTTATATTGTTTGTGATGCACTTGCAAGTCTCTGTAGGAAATAAAACTCCACTGTAAAACTGAAAGTTGTATAAATTGATGAAATTTTCTGAATGAGCTGGATAAAGAAGTGAGGAGGCAGAAGGCAAAGAGTCAGGGATATTCACTTTGAATTCCTTGTGGAATAAGAAATGTTATGAGGTAAACTGTATAAATCATATCACATTGATATGCAGAAAGAGGTTAGAGAATGCAGAGTATGAAGAATTGAGGCAGAGAAGATAAGAAAAAGGAGGAGCAGAAAGAGATGCTAAAGAACAGAGCTGATATCTAAGGTAAATCAACAAATATTTTCTTTTGATTGAATGAGGAAGTTGGAGCTTCCCTATCAAGTTGAAGCTTGATAGATGTCAGTTGTAGCTGACTGAGGTTGGAGCCTCCTGTAGGTTGGTGCCTGCAGAAAATCAGTGGTGAGAGGGAGTTGGAGCTTGCTTTTGCATCACAACAATAATAAGATGTGGTTTTCTCCCTTTATGGGTTTCCACTTATATCTGCTGTCTCTGTGTGTGTTGCCTATGTGTTGATATGTTCTATCCAATTTTCTTAATGCTTGATGCTCTCATAATAAGTTTGGTGTAACATTATCTTAATACTTGCTGCTACATATTAAGACTGCTCACATATTAAGTTGGTTATAAAATTAAGTTGTAAATAAGCTTGATGAAAAGTTTTAAAAAGCTCATGTATGTGTTAAAATGATTCACCCCCCCCCCCCTCTCAGCTTAACTAAGGATTCAACAATTGGTATCAGAGCCAAGTTCCTTTTGTACCAGTTTATCCACTGAAAGGAGATCCTAGGTCCCGAGGATGGCTAGTCAAGAAGGAAGCTCAACCAATAAAGCCCCTTTTTTCACCGGTGCTAATTTTTCCTTCTGGAAAATCAGAATGAGAACATACATAATGTCTCTAGGAATAGAATTTTGGGCTGCTGTGGAATTTGGATATGCCCCAAAGGCAACTGACTCAGAGAAAGAAGCTAAACAAGACTTTGTAGCTAGTGCAAAAGCCATAAATGCTGTTAGTATGAATCTTTCGTCGTAAAAGATCACTTTAGCTACGCATAAAAAATAGCCCTAACATCGATTATGGCTGCAAAATATCTTTAAGTCTGCTGCACAAATTCAGATCTAAGCACAAAAAGACATTAAGCAGATAAAATATAATATGGCTCCATGCATCAAATAGACAAGACAAGAACAAAGTGTTTAAAAGAATGATTTTTATTATATTAAAGAATGGGGCACCTGAGAGGAAAACAAGAAAGGTGTTTTCCGTTTCTCCTCAGTGGGATGGGTTCTTGAAATTCCTTAGTGTTTCAGATCTAAAATTCCTCTCTCTTATTGGTGTAGAAAAAAAAACATGGAACTCAATGGGAGTTCATAAAGAAAAATAGAAAATGGTGACCAAGAGTAGATCCAGAGTGATCTAATGCAATGAAGGTGACTAATGAATGGGGAAAACCCTTCTATTTATAACAAAATATTGGGGTGTTCTAGAACTCGGTGCATGAATAAAATATTATTAGTCATATTCTAGAATCACCCTTTAGGAATATTTTATTATATTTGTTGGAGGGAAAAGGTCTTTTGACTTGGGTTAATTCCTTTATTTATAAATAAATAAATGATTTATTTATTATTTTAGGGAGATGATGAGAATATAATTAACTAAATAATGATTTATTTAATTATTTACAAATGATTTAGTCCAATTTAACTAGGAATATTATTAAATAATGATTTGAATAACTTATTCCTAGGAAATAATTAAATAAATAATGATTTATTTAATCAATTTCCTTGTTTTGGGTTAAATATGACTAGGGAATATGGAAAAATGTTATTTTATATGGTGAAAGCAATTTTACTTGGGGTAAAATTGGTCTTACATGGTGTACTTGGGTTCATCTAATAATAATGGGTTAGATGACCAAAAAAATGGTGTAACAAATGCAATCTTAAATGGACTATGCGAAGCTGAATTTATCAAAGTAATGCATAGCAAGATTGCCAAAGAAATGTGGGATAATATTGAAAACATCCACGAGGGAAACAAAAAGGTGTAAATAGCCAAACTTCAAGTATATAGAGCTCAGTTTGAAAATTTAAAAATGAATTATGATGAAGATATTGGCAGCTTCTTCTTAAGAGTTGTAGAAATTGTTAATAATATGAAAGCTCTTGGAGAAACCATACCAGAATGTGTAATTATACAAAAGATTCTAAGATCTCTTCCACCTAGTTTTAACCCCAAGGTTTTTGCCATAGAAGAAACATCTGATTGGGAAACCTTGAACATGAACCAATTACTTGGAAATCTAAAAGATTATGAGATGAGGCTCCCACAGAAGAAGCCAAGTGTGAGGGAGGCAACCTTTAAGACAGAGAAGAAGAAAGAAGAAAAGGAAGATATATACTCTTGCTCTGATGAAGAAGAGGCCAAATTTGTCAAGAAATTGGATGGAGGCTCAGGTAAATATAAAGGTAAACTTCCATTTAAATGATTTAACTGTGGAATAGTTGGACACTATGCTGCTAAGTGTCCTCATAAGAAAACAAGGAATCAGGCTCAAGAATCAGAGAAAACTACATCAAAGAATTGGTAGAAAGGAAAGAAATTCAATAGAAAATGTTTCTATGCTCAACAAGACAGTAGTGCATTTGAAGACTCAGATGAACCCTCAAGTGAAGAAGGAACCTCTGAATTCATGTTGATGGCCATAGAAGAACTTGAAGGACTCCTTCTAGAAGATGAAGAAGAAGGTGAAGTTGACCTTGAGGGGGAGCTAAGAAGTGCCCTGGAGGAGATTGACAGACTCAAACTGAAGTTCAGAAAAAAAAAAATACATTCTCCTCAAGTATGTAAGAGAAGAACAAAATTCAGAAGTCCTCACTCAGTTGAAAGTAGAGCTTGAAGAAGCCAAGAATATAGAAGACATGTTACTTAAGCAAATAAAGGATAAAATTCAGGAACAAGAGAAGTTGGAAGAAGAAGTAGTATGCCTGAGGAAGAAATTAGAAAATGCCCAAAGGAAAGTGTCAATAAACTCTTCTCAAATGACAAGCTCTGGTAAGTTGAATGAAATTCTGGATGCTCAAATATCTCCTCTGATAAAAACTGGGATAGGCTATGAAGGAGAATCAAGTAAAGGCAAAGAAAAGGAAAACAAAAATGTTATTTTTGTAAAAGAAAATAAGGATGATGAAGCAGCTCAAATGATTCCTACAAAAGAAGAAACATGCAATGAAGGAGACAGAAACCAGAAGGAACCTCTAATAACAAAGAACGAATTTAATACTCAGCCAACAGAAAAAGGCTCATATACCCCTGAGTATGTCAAATTTGGAAGCCATCAAAGGAGATTCCTCCCTCCTATGAAAAATGCCACCTGTTATGCCTGCCACAAGTTGGGACATATTACTACATACTGTCATACAAGGAGGATTAATTCAAACCAGAAAAGGATGCAAACAGTGAAGAGACTGTCTCAAGCAAACAAATGGAGAAGACAACCTTTCATCAGGTATGCAAATTGTTTCTATGGATACTATTTTTACTGTAAGGAATTTGGCCATAAAATCATTGAATGCAGACAATATGGACAAAGATTGATGTTCAAAACCTCAAGGAGGTTTATGAATCATGGAGAGTTTACTCATACTCATAATTCTGCTAAAAATATGATTAAATGTTGTGTATGCAATAAAGTTGGACATATGCCTTCCACATGTCCTCTCAGAGAATGTGGGTCATCATCTCAGAAAAGGTACCAAACAAAAAGGATGCATGCAGTGGAAAAAGAAGGTGAATAAATGTGATCTGGCTCTAACAGCTCAAGACCTGAAAAGCCAATGGTATTTGGACAGTGGTTGCTCAAAGCATATGACTGGAGATAGAAGCAAGTTTATAACTTTTGATGAAAAGAAATCTAGAAATGTTACTTTTGACAATGATAAATCATGAAAAATCAAAGGAAAAGGCTCAGTCAGCCTAGATAATGGCAGAGGAAAGGCCCAAGATGTACTATTTGTGGATGGGCTGAAAGAAAATTTGCTGAGTGTCAGTCAAATGTGTGATAAAGGCTGTGAAGTTCTTTTTAGAGCACAAGACTGTGAAGTCAGATCAAGCACCACAGGAAAGACTCTGATCAAAGGTGTTCGAACCGAGAGTAATGTCTACATAGTAAAAGAAGAGAATGAAGCATGTGACCTTAGCAAAATTGAGGAGTCATGGTTATGGCATAGGATATTGGGACATCTTAACTTCGACCATATCATCAGACTGAGTAAGAAGAAAGCAGTCCGAGATATGCCAGCAATAAAAATGCCTTCAAATACCATATGAAAATCTTTCCAATTGGGCAAATAGACCCGAACATCCTTTAGGACCAAAGAGGAGCTATCAACAAGTAGGCCACTTCAGCTTGTACACATGGACCTGTGTGGACCTTCAAGAACTAAAACACCAAGTGGATAATCCTACTTCATGCTGATAATAGATGATTTCTCAAGAATGACATGGGTTGCATTTATCAAATATAAATCGGAAGCACTTGAGAAATTCAAAATATTCAAGGCATTGGCAGAAAATCAAACAGGATGCAAGCTAAAGTGCATCAGATCAGACAGATGATGTGAATTCACAGACTATGACTTTGCAAACAATTGCAATGAACATGGGATAAAGCAATAGTTTACTATTGCAGGGACACCTCAACAGAATGGAGTGGCAGAGAGACAAAACAGATCTGTACAACAAATTGCCAGAGCCATGATGCAAGAAAGTAACATTTCCTAGACCTTTTGGGAAAAAGCAGTACACACATATGTGCATATTCTAGACAAAGCTCATTTAAGACCAAACAGTGACAAGACTCCTTATGAACTATGGCATGGTAAACCAACATCAATCAAGCACTTTAGAGTCTTTGGAAGCAAGTGCTACATTAAGAATAATGATGAAAATCTGGGGAAGTTTGATGCAAGAGCATATGAAGGAATATTTTTAGGATATGCATCCAAGAGTAAAGGTTACAGGTGCTACAACAAGACTCTTCGGAAAATTGTGGAAAGCATTGATGTAAGATTTGATGAAGAACTACCAAACAAGACAAGAAGTACAGATTGCAGCAATCCTCCAGAAGATTATGAAGAAGAGAACCAAGGTGAAGATGAAATAAGCGTGACAATAGAAGATGTTGAACTGAGCTCGAAAGTGCCCTCAATATACACTCAAAAGAACCATCCAGAAGATCAAATCATTGGGGACAAGAGTGTAGGAGTCTAGACTAGAAGACAACTAACTGAATATATAGAGGAGGTATACCTAGCTACGTTATCACAAATAGAGCCAAATAAGTTTGAAGAAGCCAACAAGGACAAGTTTTGGGTGAATGCTATGAATGAAGAATTGGATCAAATTGAGAAGAACAATACCTGGGAATTAGTTCCAAGACCCACTAAGAAAAATGTCATAGGCTCAAAATGGGTATTCAAGAATAAAATGAATGAACAAGGACAGGTAATCAGGAATAAATCCAGACTTGTATGCAAGGGATATTCACAAATTGAAGGTCTTGATTATGATGAAACATTTGCCCCTGTAGCCAGAATGGAAGCTATCGGAATGTTTCTGGCCTTTGTATGCTACCATGAATTCAAGGTATATCAAATGGATGTGAAATCTGCCTTCCTGAATGGAGACCTAGAAGAAGAAGTCTACATGGAACAACCAGAAGGATTCTCATTAATAGATAAAGAAGACTATGTGTGCAGACTAAAGAAGGCTCTATATGGGCTGAAACAAGATCCTCGTTCTTGGTATTCAAGGCTGGATAAGTTCTTGCAAAAACAAGGCTTTAAGAGAGGAGGAGTAGACAACAATCTATACATAAAATCCCATGAAAATGAACTCCTCATTGTTGTAGTATATTTTGATGACATCATGTTTGGAAGCAACAAAGACGAGTTAGCAAAGGATTTGCTGAAGAAATGAAATCAGAGTTTGAGATGTCTATGATTGGAGAGCTCACCTTCTACTTAGGACTTCAAATTCAGCAAAAGAACACAGGTACATTCATCTCACAAGAAAAATACTTAAAGGAGACATTGAAAAAGTTCAAAATGGAAGACTGTAAACCTATGTCAACTCCCATGATCACTGGATGCAAGCTATGTGCTGATGATGGATCTGCTGATATAGATCAAAGAATTTACATATCCATGATAAGAAGTCTGCTATACCTAACAGCATCAAGACCAGACATCATGTTGGCAGTAGGACTTGTGGCTAGATATCAGGCAGCACCAAAGCAAAATCACCTTCTAGCAGTCAAAAGAATATTCGGATATCTACAAGGAACTGCACAGTATGGGCTATGGTATCCAAAAGGCAAGAGCTTCACTTTGACAGCATATACAAATGCATGTTCGGCCAGTTGTGTGGATGACAAAAAAAGCACAAGTGGAGGTGCATTCTACTTGGGAAAAAGTTTGGTGGCATGGCTAAGCAAGAAACAAACATCTATCTCTCTATCTACAGCAGAAGCAGAATACATAGCAGCATCAGCATGTTGCACACAAGTCATGTGGATGAAACAAACCCTCCAGGACATGAAGGTAAACATTGATGAACCTATCTCTATTAAATGTGATAATACAAGTGCAATAAGTATATCAAAAAATCCTGTACTTCATTCAAAAACTAAACACATCCCAATCAAGTACCATTTCCTAAGAGAACAAGTAGTACATAAGGTAGTGAAGTTGGAATATGTGCCAACAAAATAAAAAACAACAGATTTATTCACAAAACCTCTTGCTAGAGAGCCATTCGAATATTTGAGAGACAAACTAGGGGTAGTGTCTTCAGATACTACTCTCTGACAGAAAAATAAAGCTTCATTCTAGGGGGAGAACAGAAAAGAAGACATCATTCCAAGGGGAGATCAATCAACAAAGAGAGTCACAAAAGAGACAAAGCAACTAAGCATATCATGAAACAGGTCCTCAATATCACAGTAACATGGACGAGATTTAAAAAGCACACTGGGAAATGAGCAACCCTTTGCCATTGATGTCAAAGGGGCAGGAAAAGCAAGCAACAGAAGAAAGGGTCCTAAAAGGTAAGTAGAGGAAGTGTATTGCCATCAATGCCAAAGGGGGGGACTGTTGGAAATGTTGTCATTGATGGAAAAGGAGATGGAAAAGGAGACAGTATAGAAGAAGAGAGAGAAAAAGAGGTAGCAAGATGTAGAGAGGGTCGAGTAGCAACAAAAGAAGTAAGGCAGTAAAAGAAGAGGATGCAGAGACAGAGTACAAAGTACAGTGACACAGTGAAATAGTCATGCACAAGACATAGGATGCAGAGACAAAGAATATAGAGGAAGAGTAGTGAGATGAAACGATCGAGCAGCAGAGAAAGCCTGTGGAGAGTACAATGAAATAGAGACAGAGAATACAGAGGCAGAGACAGAGAATAAATGAGGTGTAGATAGAGAATAACAGAGGTGGAACCAGTAAGGGCGCAGAACCAAGAAAGGAACTGTAATTACACAGTGAAAAACTAATGGAGTCGAGCGTTCAACATATGGAAGCACCGTATTATAATGTTGAGAATGTAAGAGGAAACATGAGCGAAAGCGGAATTCTTTTAATAAGAGTTAAAAATTATGAGAACTGGAACCCGGAGTCAATAGCAGAACCTTGAATAAATAGTGAAACCAGAGTTTTTGGAAACTAGCAGGATCGCGTGCGTTTGGGAGTGGTAAGCGGATTTCGCTTTTTGAACGCGAAATATGTCGCTGATGGACACGTGTCTTTGGGTGGTATTTGGATACCACTTACATCGCGTAATTTCTGAGTGTTAACCCTCGGCTTAAAGAAAAACGTGATATCAACTGTTTCCTTCCGATTGCCAAGGCTGGGAGATCTACGGTGATCACACTTGCGTGATGAACGAAGGTTAGTTGAGGCAAAGCACTGTGGGTCCGAGTCAAACGTATGATTGAAATTTGAAATATAAACCAAAGTTTAAAGCTGAACCTTATTTCTTACGAGGTTTATTCGTTATACATACAAAGGGTGTTATAATTTTTTTAACGTTTGATTGATATATATTATGTAAAACATGCTGTGGGACCTACATTCATAGCTGAGGGGGCCAAGTATTATACGAAGTCCTGTGTATTGTGTGCATTATAAAAGTTAATTAACAGGCGGATGGTAAGTCACAATGCATTGGGGGCCCGAAGGTCGGTTTTAATTCAAAGCCATGGTATAGTGTTTGAAATATGACGGAGGAGGTAATATATGTGAATACAATATTGAGAATATGAAATATCACGTATAAAACCTTGTCTATATGGATATAAGTTGGCATGGGGCCCGTGAACCACCATATGATATATGTGTTGCGTTAATATATAAACCATGAGTGAATGTTGTAAGCACGGGTGTATGTAATTAAAAGAGCTGGACCCCTTTTGTAGCATTAAGACTAAGGTTCAAATAAAGAACATGGCTAAGTCTATGCTGTGAGCGAAAGCATTAAACAAACTATGGAGCCCGAGAGGTTATATAAATCTATATATTAGTCCTAGGTTTAAGTCTGAGCCAAAGACTTAATATAGTGTTGACGGAGGATATTATATGTGTAGTGTGGGACCCCCTACATAAAATTCCGAGAATCTTAACCCAAGCGGCAAATTATATATATATGTGTAGCGCTTTATATACAAAGGACCAAGATTAAAATACAAAGCATATGTATTATATTCTTGTGCATGAGATTAAAAGAACAAAAGGTTCTATTGTTCGGGTTTAAAACAAACGAAGTACCATAAGGTGGGACCCTCACGAATTGCATCGAAGAAACTTATGGCAGCGGAACATGTTAATAAAAGTTCCGATGGTGATAGCAGACCCGATTCATTATAAATGGTGATTCTCATATTTTTTTGAGTTCTGGCTTAAAGCGCATCAGAGCAATTCATCGCATCAGAGGTGAAAGAGTAACATACAACTGAAAGTTCTGATTGCGATTGAGCGATCGGATGATAGCCGTCGGATTTGTTGAAGGATGGACGACGGATATGAGCTGGTTGATTACATGGTGGGGCCTTTGTTAATCTCATCGGAGAACTCCAATCGCATCGGCACAGTGAAGTGGAAGTGAACAGTGAACCATCGCATTGGAGTAAAGTAGAATATCAGAACATACAATTGAAAGTTCTGATTGCGATCAATCGCATCGGAACCATCACAAGAGGTGAAATCGCGTCGGAGCACAAGAAAAGATCGATTAGTTGAATAGAAAAGGCATTTTATTTACTAAAAGGGTCTATTATGATTATATCACCGAAAGGCATTTGCGTTATACAGAAAGGGCAGTTTATATGTTTAAAATGCTCTATTATTACGCCGAGAGTTGAATCGCGTTATATAAAAAGCGCAGTTACATATATGCAGCAGTTACACCACGACAGTGAACAGGAGAGCAAGAAGAGCCGAAAAATATAGACACAGTCACAGAAAAGACAAACACACGGTGATCCAAAATTGAATGGGTTGATTTGTAATCCATATTGTAACTGAATGTAAATGTTTTTTATTGGTTTATATTGTTTGTGATGCACTGGAAAGTCTTCGTAGGAAATAAAACTCCACTGTAAAACCGAAAGTTGTATAAATTGCTGAAATTTTCTGAATGAGCTGGATAAAGAAGTGAGGAGGCAGAAGGCAAAGAGTCAAGGCTATTCACTTTGAATTCCCTGTGGAATACGAATTTCTCTGAGGCAAACTGTATAAAGCATATCACATTGATATGCAGAAAGAGGTTAGAGAATGCAGAGTATGAAGAATTGAGGCAGAGAAGATAAGAAAAAGGAGGAGCAGAAAGAGATGCTACAGAATAGAGCTGATATCTAAGGTAAATTAGCAAATATTTTCTTTTGATTGAATGAGGAAGTTGGAGCTTCCCTATCAATTTGAAGATTGATAGATTTCAGTTGTAGCTGACTGAGGTTGGAGCCTCCTGTAGGTTGGTGCCTGCAGAAAATCAGTGGTGAGAGGGAGTTGGAGCTTGCCTTTGCATCACAACAATAATAAGATGTGGTTTTCTCCCTTTATGGGTTTACGCTTATATCTGATGTCTCTGTGTGTGTTGCCTATGTGTTGATATGTTCTATCCAATCTGCTTAATTCTTGTTTCTCTCATAATAAGTTTGGCGTAACATTATCTTAATACTTGCTGCTACATATTAAGACTGTTCACATATTAAGTTGGTTATAAAATTAAGTTGTAAATAAGCTTGATGAATTTTTTTAAAAAGCTCATGTATGTGTTAAACTGATTCACCCCCCCCTCTCAGTTTAACTAAGGATTCAACAATACCAAGCACGTTTCTCTCAAAACAGAGATATTATGTCTCTCTTCTTTGATCTAACAACAAAAATTTACTTCACTAACTTCCTTCTTCTTTCAGTCCTGCAATACACACTTATATCAGACATTATTCTTCGTTGTATTAGGTCTTGGTCTCCTGGGATATGCGAGGTATAGTGAGCCCAATAAAGAGATAGGTAACCTTCTCTTTCCTTCGTAGATCAACCTCCATACTTTGCACTAAAACATATCTTTGAATCAAACTTAATCACAGAACTCCATCCAAACTTGTTGGTATATAAATGAGGCCATGGTACCTCCTTTATATAAGGTCTGAATCCCTCTTTCAGGCCAACATGATCTCTATGGGAAATCCGACTTGATAAGAAGTGTTTCTAATACATTTGGGATGACTTCAAGGAGAAATTTGAAAAGTGATTGAGGCATAATTTTTACATCAATAATTTGTATTTACAAGTGTAACAAAACTTCATATACATGAATTTTAAATTACATATTTATGACAAGATGAAAAACCCCTAAAGACATCAAGAAGAATTATTTGACCTATAATAAAAATCTCTTGATCATGCAACCCATGAGATAAGTATTACAAAATACATTTTAGTATCTTTGTCTTCTTTATTACATAAATTCATAATTACAAATCACTATGAAGACCGAACCTAGTTACACTTTGCAACGCTGAGGAGGGTGTTCCCCCAAGGGGGAGGGTTATATAACAACCCTAGTAAAAATTATATGTAATAAAAGTTAATAAAGGAAAAGTAAGACCATGGTCATGGGACATGTATTCCAAGATGAATGTTGTGAAAAATGTCCAAGTGTGGGTGTTCATTTGGTTTATTATGACTAAGGAAATTGGAAAAGGCAATGGAAAAGTCTTTGGAAAGGTAAAATGACATTTTTGGAAATTTATTTATGAAAATAATGTAGAAATTTGCTGAATAATGATTAATTATCCACCGAGACTATCCTAATCACATACAATTCGAATTTATATGCAACACACAATCTCTTCCACTCAGATCATCAAACATGCGGAATTAAAACAAGCGATAACACATCAAATCATCATACACATTAACACAGTATGTATGGGGAAAGCTTATAGCTGAAAACCCCGCAGCTATTGTGTATATTATAATGGAGAAATCAAGTAACAAACTTAGTACAATACTCCTCACAAGTACTCATTACTTTCTCATACAATTACCCACAATCTAGCTCACTTTTGAACAGGTTACTGGTTCAAAACTCACCGCCAATTGCCTTGCCTCTATTGCACAATATAGGCCTGTCTATATAGAGATCCAAGGTTCGAATCTCCTTGGCTTGACTGCGCAATTGTCATGGACAAATCCTCCAAGTGTGGTGCAAATCTCATGCACAACTGATGTCGCCACTGATAGCTAACTCCACCCTTTCATCTACCTCTTTCATTGGTCTCCACTGAACTGATCATGCACTGTAGTGAACTGATGTGTTCTTGAGTTGAATAATGAGTTACTAATTAATGAATTAAATAATATTTAATTCACTCCACTCATAACTAATTTATTATCTAGTTAAACTAATCTCAACTAGTTCAACTAAAATAAACAGAACACAACTCCACTATCTGTCTCATTAACTCCACCAAACTTATGTCACTGAAGTCCTAACTGAAGTCAACCATGCATGAGCTCAATACCCCATAAGAAAAGCATATTTCCTTTTGGCAGTTGCATGTGCCACATCTGTAGCTCAAACTGAAGTGCTCCAAGAGAGTAAACTGTTGTTTAGAGTCCAAATATTATTAAGGGTAAATAATATTTGACTTCCCTATTTTTAGGAGAGGCAGTCTAAAAATAGCCTTCGACCTCTTCGACCTAAAAAATAGAGTCCCATCTATTTTTACCAACATTACCAATGCTCCAAGAATCTCAAACTGGAATCCCCGAACCATGCTCCATATGTCTAAAAATAGACATAGTCTAAAAATAGATTTTGCGCCAGAATTTGCCTGCGGGCCCACTTAGTAAAGGCGACTTCATTTCACTAAGCTCCATCATCTTGCTGCATTTTCAACACTCCCTCTCAGCAAGATATGGATTATCTGCAACCCCTATCCTGCCTCTGTGGAATTCAAACTTGCTCCTGGTGAGCGCCTTCGTCGGGATGTCGGCATCCTGATCCTCCGTGGGAACATATGAAAGCATCATGATTCTCCGCTGAACACAATCTCTGATATGATGATACCAATCTGTGAAGCCATGCCGCCTCA